>KZ538150.1:63449-79696 GCA_000934665.2 Catajapyx aquilonaris | reverse complement strand
GGGGGAAAGGAGAGAGAGAGAGAGAGGTCACGATCCCCTTTTGTTTCCCTTCTTCCCCCACGATATGGGCGACGTCTATATGCCAGATAAAATTGTAGTCGCCCGGAGTTCCAAAACTCAGCAAAGGTCATCTCTGTATGTGTTACCAGGTTTGAATAAAAAAATATGCGCCATGACTTATGAAACAACCCTCGTAATCTGATTATGGTCCCAAGGATTGAAGGGCTAGTTCTATGAACAATGCCAACTGTTGGTATAAAGGCAACTGTGTTGCCTATTCATAAAGTTAGTTTGTAGACATAGTTAAGCAAGCCAGCTTGATAAGGTTAACTTATTTTGTAGGAATAATTTAAAGCTGAAATTTTTGGCTATGTTATAAGAACGGTAAGTTGTGTATAGATGCAGTACAAGAACCAGAAAGGCAGTTTATGGCTGATAAAAATGTACGTATTGTTAAAACTGCATTGATTATATTATTGCCAGAAATACCACATAGGATTACAGATATATCATATGTAAAGTAATTCACCCAACTAATTTATATCCTTTCTGGTTCAAATTGCATGGTGAATGGTTACATTATGCTACTCAGCTGTGAGTTTGTTTAACCCTTTTGCATGCAGCGGGTTCTAAAATCTATGAAGCGCTCAGTGAGTACCTAAAAGTACAAAAACCTGGAAGTGCCTGGATGGATGAATAGATGTGTTCACAATGTACACTAAAATGCATTTACTTTGCATTAATTTGCATTGCCTGAAAGATAAAAATGCATTTAAGTGTACTTAACAGCTTGTGCTTTGGAATATGTTCCCAGGCTATTATTTTGAAGGTGAAGGTTGCAAACCAAATAATAGCCAGGGTTCTTGCAAAAAAAAAAGGAGGGGCTGCAATACAGGTGTCACGCTTTGGTGACGATGAAAACTGGTGTCGAGGTGAGGAAATGCATTGTGAAGCCACCTTATGGCACGTAATGTGACATGTAACACTGTCATGCAACGTGATTGCATAAGTGCTCTGCAGAGTACTGCGGAATTTGGTCCAGTTCAAATTTTGCCTAGGAATGCATTGAACCTACATAATGGGCTTCTGCAATGCACTAGTTGCTATCATGCCAAATGATGTCAAGAGTTTAATTGCCACATTTGATTATAAACTAAAGCCCAGATATTTTTCCTAACTTTTTATTTATGCTGATTGGCTGGGGTTATTGCAGCTCTTGCAACAGCTAACTGCTGGATACTGGGATGAATCAGCAAGAGTGTGTGTTCCTAGGTAGTATAATAGATTTGGTCATGATGCTTTGCAGAGAGTTGACATTCTCAATTGGCACCATGCTATTTATGCACGTATTGTGATATACTGTAGAAAGGGGTTTCTCCCCAGTTGCATACTAATCTTGTACTTCCTTGGTTTTCAGATTGAGAAGCCAGTAACTGGTGGTTTGTCCCACAACACGAGGGATCAATGGGAAATAGACCGATCATCACTGAAGTTTGTCCGCAAGTTGGGTCATGGGCAGTTTGGAGAGGTGTGGGAAGGTCTGTGGAACAACACCACTCCTGTGGCCATCAAGACTCTCAAGCCAGGTCAGTGATTGAACTAACCACCAATTTTTTTTGTCATTGCCATTTTATGTTCTGTTAATGTGATATGGGTAGGTGGTCTTTGGATATAAAAGGTTGCTTTGCATCATAAGTCAACACCTTAGTTCATTGTTAATCTGACAAAAGGACTTATTCAACATTTTTGCTTAAATTGGATTATGGCCTCTCCCAGCACCATCAAGTGTTGGCCACATTCTGACAAAATGGCGAACACATGGGACAAGTGGCGTCAGAGTTAGAACGGAAAATCAAAAGGCCATCCTATGTATTTGTACAGTGGTTTCCAGGTTTCTTTTGACTCTCTTGTAAAATGTTGAATTCGTCCTTTTGTCAGATCAATGACGAGTTACTTGCAAAGTACAATGAGAGACTTACGTATGCTGTAGTTTTTAAAAATTAACTCTTAACATGCTTTAATAAGACTTTTAAATGCCACCTGTGTATGTTGAGATTTTTGAGACTTTGCAGACAATTTACCTACCTTAGGAAATTCCATTTGTTGCACCAGTAAAGAGAACTGAAGTGTTTTTGTGCCTATGTAATTTTGTAATAAGCATTATGAATATTCCACTAGAACAGTATATAGTCTTATGAAACACCACCTGTGATTAAATCACAGGCTGCAATTTGTGCAAGCAAGTTGCAACTGCATAACATCATTACGTTTTGCCATTTGAAAAGCATACTCTGCTTGGTATATCAGAAGTTATTAGATTTGTAGATCCTAACAATCACATGAAAGGATATGGCATGTATAAATAGGCTTTTCAAGAACACACTACATAAAATCATTATTTAGATCCAGCGTTTATGAAACAAGTTGACTTATTATCATCATTATTTTAAGTACAAAGGAACAAAAAAAAAAATCCTGAAAATCAAGTCTCATAATTATTTTGCCCAGGTTAAGACCCTGGTGTTGTTTTAAAACACTTTCAGAGCATTTACCACCTCAGTGAAATACAGTGAAGCCTGTCCATAATGGACCCTGAGCAGAAACCACTCCATTGCAGATTTTTTTTCTGGGACTGGGTGTATGCATCGGGCATGAATTCCATGCCAAATAAAGCAGAATCTTGTCCATTTTGAAAAAAATATAGGGTCCCATGTGATTCCTCCATATGCAGGTTTCACTTTTTCTTTCCTATACTCTAAGGAAATATTGTATTGAATTTTTCCAGGGAAATTTTGAGACACACAGGTTATATGTAGAGTTGATTTTCTTATCAAGTAAAACGTAGTGCATATTCATCAATGTAACTAATATTGCTTCACTGAGTTACTGAAGTTCCAATCTGAAACCACATGACAATAATGTGTATGTTATCACTCTCCTCTTAGGCACAATGGACCCGAAAGATTTCTTGGCAGAGGCACAAATAATGAAGAAGCTGCGCCATCCCAAGCTGATCCAACTTTATGCAGTTTGCACCATGGAGGAGCCCATTTACATCATAACAGAGCTCATGAAGAATGGAAGCCTTCTAGAATTTCTGCAAGGTATGTAATATTTGTACTTTCTGTTGAAACTAGAGAGCTTATTTAAATTGTTACTTGCAGGCAAAGGAAGGACATTAAAGTTGCCTCAACTGATTGACATGGCTGCCCAGATTGCAGCTGGGATGGCTTACCTAGAGTCGCAAAACTACATCCACAGGGATCTGGCTGCCAGGAATGTGCTTGTTGGCGACAACAACATTGTCAAGATTGCAGATTTTGGTCTGGCCAGGCTAATCAAGGTAATGGCACACTGGATAGTGCAGCTTAGCTTATTCTCAGGCTAGATGCTGCTCTGTGGGCGTGGAAAATGTGTACAAGTCAAGCAGACATTAGAAAATAACATAATATTCATATACTATTTATAAAAGGGAAACATTATAATTTAATCCACAAAGATGGGTGTACCTGTTAGTCGTAGGGCCCAGATGCAATGGAACATAATTTGCATGCCAACAATTCAAACTGTTATTGCTTCTTTCTGTTTCTCAGTTGTTGTCGAAGCTAATAACATGACATTTTGGGCTCCATATGACATCAACCAAGAAAACTATAACCAATGATTACCTGCTTGGTACACATGCTGAGGGAGTTTGCTAGTAATAATCTGCAGAAGGAACTCAAGCTAATGCACGCATTGTTTTCCAGGAGGATGAATATGAGGCCAGAGTTGGGGCACGGTTCCCTATCAAATGGACTGCTCCAGAAGCTGCTAACTACAGCAAGTTCTCTATCAAATCGGATGTCTGGTCATTTGGTATCCTATTGACGGAGTTGGTTACATATGGCAGGATTCCATATCCAGGTATGAATAATATCAGGCAAAATTATTGAGATTGTTTTGAATTTCACTTTCAAAATTGCCTCGATCTTTCTGTTGTCCATAGTCCAGTAGTTGTAGAAAATATAGAGCTGAAGTGAAATTTTCTGTGTCCAAGCCCAGTGTCTTGGCTCCAAGAACTTAAACCTTATCTGATGTACTCAACTCAAAAATCCTTGGCATATGTGATGATGAAAATATTTCATTATATTCTAATTTTTGAGAAAAGGCCTTAATGGTAGGCTAATAGTATGCATGTTACTATTTCAAATGACCTGTAAAATTTATAGTTTACCTCGAGTACTATTATTTACATTACATGTATTAGAGACTTCAGTGATGCTACTTGGTGCACTCTCACTGTAATGTTTCTTTTTCAGGCATGACAAATGCAGAGGTCCTCCATCAGGTGGAGCACGGGTATCGCATGCCATGCCCTCCCGGCTGTCCCCCTGCCCTCTACGACATCATGCTGGAATGCTGGCATAAGGACCCAATGAAGAGGCCGACCTTCGAAACTTTACAGTGGAAGCTCGAGGACTTCTTTACCCTCGAGGGATCTGAATACAAGGAGGCCACTGCATATTGAATATGAGGAGGAAAAAGTGAAGAGGACTGGATTTTACAGTACATTTTCATTCAGGCAGAGGAAGATTTTGAAGTGGCTTGGTACCTGTCCAATTACACTTTGGATGACAGATCTGGGCTCAGACTGATGAGGTTGGACCAAGCAGTGTGGTTGACAGACATTGTGAGATGAACAACCTGACAAATGACGATCATGGTTGCAATATACATTATTTCTTGCCATGGCATGGAAGGTCACAGGCATCATAAAGAGTATCAATGCTAAGAGAGGAAGTCACCTACTCAATCTTGAAAATGTGGGTTGTTATGCAGAAAATGTGCATCAAACAGCTGGAAAAAATCTCAGCCAGTTTGCATATTTTTTTACCATTTAACAATTGCAGCCTCCTGAGTCCCTAAAGGCATGCATGTAACTTTTAGAATCAGTGTTCATTATTTTCTGGAAATTTTGATATTGGCTAAAGCTTTCTAGTCTGCCTGTAGAGTGAGCAAATAATCAGCTTTTATAAGAAGCACCTGTCATGTTGTAACTCGGGGCTCCTTCCAAAGTGTCTCCATATATGACTCGTGATGCTTGGAGACTAACATTTGGAAATCACCCAGCAGTACACTCGCAATTTACAAGTCCATACATGATGTTGAAAGCTGTAGAGCTTCCTATCTATGTTCTCAAGTGGTATGGCTTCCTCAGCAGCCGCATTTTGTAGGATCCTCCAATCCAGTCCAGCTTCCATTGCTTTAATTTCTGAGAGTCAGTATTGTGAGGCACAAGAAATTTTTCTGTGCTGGACTCTTTAAAAAAGTGTATGTTTGCGGTCAAAAACTCTCCACTGTGTCATGTCATTCAGTGGATGATTTGGAGTGACTTATGAGGCACATACTCGTAGAAATTTCAAGATTTAGTTGTGTAACCAAAACATGGCTGGTAACTTCTTTCTAATTATGCTACAGGGTGTCTATTCAAACAGTGAAATAAGAAAACTAGGGATTTTGAAGCCACATGACTAGGGCATTCATAATACACTTCTTGGTCATAATGTGAAACTAAATAACAGCAGTTTCAGTTTGCCCCAGTGGTCTAGTTCCTTTGTGAAAGACAAAGAAGTTTCCTCATTTTTTCTATGATTCCATTTAATGACACTGGCAGCTAAGGAATACACACTACATGTTGAAGTATTGCACCATCACCTGAGACTGGACCTGCTGGAGGCCATGAGCAACCAGATGTATTCGAGCAGAATTAGATCAAAATGTGGAGAAAGTTTGCCTTTGGGTCTTTAGCTCACAGTCAGTGATGTGGACTGATCATGATATTACGTGTATTTCACACCATCATTATGTGACCAGTATGCAATGTCTTGGGGAAGAGAAGCAGTACATCGGGGCTAACATGACAGTTTTCTGAGGTCGCATGTTTGATTACTGAGCTAGCCAGAGGATTTTGTGGTGTGGAGAGAGTTTTGAGATGTCATCTCCATGTTCAAGTGAGTTTTCTAGAGTTATCCCAATTCATTCCACCTTCCAAAAACCTCTCTTCCTCTATCACAGCATCCTTGGGCAGCCGTAGTCATATTGGCTTCCCAATAAAGCAAACCAAACCAGAAACTGGTAGATCGACCATGGTGATTTAGGGGCAAAATGTGGTAGGCCGTACTTTTCCTAAGATGGAAGTGGGTTGGGAAGTTGAGATTGGAATTCTGGTGTGGCAGTGCAGCCCTGCATTCTGCCTACTTATCTAAACTGCTTCCATTCAGGGGACATTGCATAGTAAGAGTACATCACAATTTGAGCTATCATTTTCATTACCTCATTTGGTTTGGTGTTTGGCAATATTGTTTCAAACTTCCTCCAGTTTTTAACTTGGCACTGTCATATCATGAATGTCAAAGAAAATTCTGTGTTTTAGTGAGGAAAATTTGTTGCACATTTACAAAGTAATACCTCAAACTGCCAACTCCCACAGAACCAGGAAGTTGCGGTTTCCTGTCCATGTGTCGTATAAGTAATCTTTGAACTGGAAACTTGACTATATTTGTACCCCATTTTTAAATATGAGTTGAGAGTGGCAGCCATCGTTAGGACTTCCTATCAGAAACCACATTGCCATTTCTGGATGCCAAGCATCTCTGAAATCCAGCATGGTTGTGCGCCAGCTTGATGTTATGTTGTGACAAGCCAATCCCATGTGCAATTATTGCTCAGTGTAGTTCCTTCTTTGTACCTATTTATGAGTAAGTGGAACTAGAAGACTTTTTTTTCATTTGTCTCCCCGTCCACATTGTTGTCACCTGGTGACTACTTGTGACAAATGCTCCCATGGTGCGGTATTCAGAAAAGACTGTGGAGCCGTGCAGGCTGAGGAGTGGCTTTCTTTCTTTTTAAACCTAGAGACCAATGTTTGGTTGGCATTATACTGTGCGAGTGTCCCGTTTTTTGTATTCTGCATCCCATTACCCAAAACAGCAGGTGTAATTATCATTCCAAAAGTGTTATGGAAGTGTGTGGACAGTGACTCATGGAAGTGACATGGAGAAATGCTTTTTGTGTGCGACAGATGGTTTAAAAGAGGAGAAAAGCTTTGCAAGCCAGTGGGCAAATCTGACCAGTTAATTTTGGCACAAAATGTCCCAAACACTGATAATAATCATGCTTTGTTAGTGGTGTGCACAAAATCCAGCTGGCTGATTGGAAACATCCGCAGTGTGACTTTGCAGTGGTTTATTATTATTTTTATGAGGCACAAAATGGCGGGTCCAAATCTGTACCCAAAGAATGACATTTTTCTTCTAAGTTATCACCTCTACTACATTTTCTTGACCCAGTCACATTTCAGTTTCCTAATACAAAATTAGCCTAATCAATGATATTAGATGTTTCCCTTTTTTACACTTGCGAATTACTGGATTTATTTTAATCTTGCATACCATCTTGATAGTATTTTTTTGTACATTGTTGGGGGCGATGATAGAAGAGAGTATGTTTTGTCTTCTTCCTACCCAGTATTGTGGGCGCCAAACTCACTTTTTAAAATCATTAAACCTGAAAATGTTAGTAGGTAAGATTTGTAAATTTGGTGTATGTACTGGTAGTATTACTCAATTACTTCCTATTCAGTCCAGGTAAACACAAAGAAAACAAAAAACATCAGTCCTGGTGTATTCCTACACATCCGTGCTTGTTTTCTTTTTGGACATTTTTCAGGAGTTGCAAAATGGACACTCTTTTTGTGATACTCTTTGTAAAGGTGCAAGCCCCCAGGAATTAAAAGAAATTACCAAATGCATTTGGACTTCATTTATTTGCCTACAGAGAGGTTCTCGTTGCAGGGTGCTAGTGACTTTTTCCCAGATCCAGTTTGGGTCATGGTGATATCTGAAAAGTAATAAAAAATGAAGTTAAAGTTGTAAGCATTTTTTCAGGGGTGTAGTTCTAAATTGAGCAATTACATGAAAAATTTGGGCATTTGTTGTGTGAGCTGTCCTTAGTGCATTTGGAAAATCTGCTTGGCTTACGGCCCCTTTATTCCCCTGATGTTTCTTTTCCACTACAGAATTGGAAGTAATGTACAAAGCGGATGACTTTAATTTGCATGCTATTCAGGCATCCACATGTCATATATTGCTCAGAAGTCAACCAAGCTTGGTCGACACCCAGTCCACTTGAATTGCTAGATACATGCCAGCCCAGAAACAAATTGACTGATTAAAACAGTAAACATGAGTAACTGAAAGTAACAATTGAGTTCCTCCAATTTGTATTTCTGGGTTGGTCCTGGTGTGCCTAGTGACCAAATAGCACACTGGATCCTACACCTAGATTTCAAACCAAACTTCGAGTCAGAGTCCAATGCTGATATGAGCTCACCTGGTGAATCAAAATGCAGAAACAGGTGGAAAGGGAGGTGTGGTAAGTCCCATCCTCCTCTTCAGTTGTGTGGGAAGTTTGCAGCTACGTAATGGTAGAGTACCACAAGAAGGAACAGGGAAACGCCAAGCACATTGGCAAACACAGCAAGCTGCACATCAGTTATCATCTCTACAGCACGGTGGAACTAGCTGCGGGAAAGAAAAGTGTCAGTAAACATTATAAACCTGCATTGCCGCCTACAAAATTACACTTTCTAGCCATAATGACCTACAACTAAGGCCCCGCTTTTCACTTGTGTGTCAAGCAGTAGTCTATGCAAGCATGCATTGATGTCAGTGATGTAGCATCGGCATGCTCGTGGGTACCAGCGGATCACCTGTGTGTGGGTCTCTCTCACTGGTCTCACTACACCTTCAGCAACACTTGGCTAGAAGACCGGCAGGTACGACCTGCATGACTATGACCGCGTCGGATTTTCTACGGGCTGTCGCAGCGCTAGGCAAGTTCTGTGGACCTTTGGCTCAACTTACTTGCTACTCTCACGAAGATGAACAGCCAACAGAGCACAGAAGAGATACCAGACAACGAGACGACTACGGCCGGTCAGCTATGCAAGATGCAAGTTGGCAGCAGGCTGGCAGGTGGCAAGGCAGAGATTGTCTTATAACTCGGAAAAGTGTCATGACGAGGTCTCTTCCTTCGTTCCCCACACCCTCTGTACTGGCCTCTTAAATTACAAGTATTTAGTCCTATTATATGTCATTACATATATTATTTAAAAATGCGCATTTGCGAATAACTTGTGGGTACGTGGAATCGTGAATACTTTGGCCATTCCTCCCGGAAGATGGCATGGCTATCGGGTCCACTTTTCGTGGAGCCATTTTGAATCCGAGGTCTCGACTTCAACCACGACTTCAACCCACCATGCTTCAACCAAATCAACCAAAATCGCGGGGAAATCCCTTGGTCTGGTTGCGGTCTAAATTAGAGAAGAAGTGGTCTCGTGATCGGTGGGCGGTGGCACGTCTCGGTGGAGCTTGACACACCGTGGCATACTGTTGCCCGTGGTCTGACACTTCATTATCATAAGGATACATATAAGAGCAGGTACATTTTGTTCATATTTCCATGTACGTGCCCCTCCTCGTCTCGTCTTTATATTGTGCGTGAACTCTCGTCAAATGGACACTACAGGGCAGGCGATTGGCTTTGCTTTAGTGAGACTTGTGAGATGGTAAATTTGAGCCCAGGTTATTGCTTCTTCTTCTTGTTGTTGTTAAATGTAAAATTGAAAAATTGGTTTTCCTCTTCATACCTGAGCTGCAAAAATCCGGGTTGAAAGTTTAGTTGCGGTTTTTGTTTTGATTTTCATTGCCAAGAAAGTGCTAAGAACCTTCATTGATTGTTTTCAAAAAAATTTGCATTCAATCCATATTTTATTATGTGATGTTACTAATGCAAGGAGTGTTTCAGCAATAGTTCAGGGTATATAGAAATGAGGTTTTTTCCCCTCTCCCTCCTCAGTCCTCACCGGTCCTCACCCACTGCCATGCTCACTATACCTACCTTTCTTCCCACCTCCTTTGTTTCTGGTGGAGACTTTTGACAAATGCTTTTGATAGGAAACCTGAAACCTCTATTATCAGGTGATCCATCAGATCTGAATATTGATTACGGTATATGAAGTCCTCTGTCAATCTCTTGCCATGGCAGTTATAGTTATACTGTAGAGCTTGCTGTAGAGTGCTCCATATAGTCCATGACTTATTTATGTAATCGTTAATAATAAAACAGGTAAGTTTAGTAATAGTACCCATTTTAAGTAGTAATTGGTTCCGCGACCCAGCTCCATAAAGTGAATCAGCGTAAAATTAGACAAAATTATAATGTATAGGTAAATTAGATAGGTTCTAAAATTTTCACAGTTTACCCACAGTCAGTACCACAGTTGACTCCGGTATTATAACAGCCCCCCTATAACAGACTCTCAGCAGTTATAGCAGACTCAAAAGGTTATTTGTCCCGTCATGCATTTATGTACTATGGCCTGTGTATTTGGCTATAACAGACCTCAGTTATAATTATTAATTTCCATGGTCCCTTGAAGTCTGTTATATCTGGAGTCTACTGTATAATGTTGCTGTTTTTATTAATGCTAAGTGTGAAACATTTAATATGACGGTTTAATGGTAAGTTCCAGGTTGAGGGTCATCAAGTTCTGAGGGTTCCTTTCCCTTGTAACAGTTCAAATTCACTCATGCGTGCACTTTAACAACACTACAGTATCATTTCGCCCAACTGAAGCAGGTTGGCATAGTGGATAAGGCGTCCGACTGCTAATCGGGAGGTCGTGGGTTCGAATCCCGGGGCCGGAAACCTTGACCGTGGTTCTCCACGGTCTTTCTAGGATAATTCCGGGGTTGCTTCCGTATAATAGGCCACAGCCGCTTCCTTCCTTCCCTATCCTTGGAGGTTGAAAGGCAATGCTGGGCCAACCTCCTTAAATATATCAGTTATAAAGTATCATTTCACCCACTACAGGGACTGGGCTGGGTGAGATCGAGACAGAGGATAATGCAAGATGGGGATAAACTATTGTTTATCCGCACCTTAACAACGTGGTCGGGGTTGGGCGGGCGGGAGGCCTCCCGATGGTTGGCAACTGTGCGTCGCAAACAATCGTGGGCCTTGATACTGCTGCCAGCCAAAATTCGAATGCCTTCACGGTTTCTTGACGAAGTGTCGTTCTTTGGGTTAACGGACTGCAGCAACCATCATGGCTTTCATATTGCCCACCTCCTTCATTAATAGCACTCGTCTGATCGGTTCGCGTGGCAGGGGTAGCAAGTTGTGCTCTCCCGGCAACCGATTGTTTGCGACGACCCGTAGCCAACATGTTTGGAGCCCACCACGCCTTCCCAACCCTGCCGCGTCGCTATAGGTGCGGATAAACGATAGACTTTCCCAAGATGGTGCATTAGGGAGGAGCAGGGATTGGCTTAAAGGAGAGAGAACTGTGCCATATTTATTGTTCTGAATACATGCAGTTGAGTACAGCACTGTACAGTACATTATACTATATGCTGTAGTCCCTGCCATAATACACCATAAAAACAAATAAGGCACCAATACTGTAGTGAGTGAGGGCCAATAAGTTAAGGTGTGTTTACATGTGAGCGATTTGACAAGCAAAGTAACCAATATTGTTTGAGGTGAAAGTAACAATATAGATTTTCGCCTCAAACAATACTGCTTACTTGGGTTACGCAGCGATGTTACCACTCGGCGAAGACTTTGCTCATCAAATCGCTCACATGTAAATGCTGCTTTAGGACTCACGAGTGGTTCAGTGATGTGTTTATGTTTAGATTGTTTTGTTATTTTCAATTTTTTCATAATTTTTCAATTAAATTAATTTTCAAATGTGCGAGAATTTTGAAACTGGTGTTAATGTGAAATGATGTAAAATGGGTACTACCTGTATACAGCATATTGTCTTATTTTCGACATATTGGGATACATTTATTCATTTATTGCTCTACACATAAATTATGTGAGTGGTATGGTGTTCCTTATTTGTGGCATATGTTGTGTCCTTAATTATTATGATGTTAAGTAATTTTATCAATGTTCCAGTCCTGCAGCTAAATATACTGTATTTCTTTAATACGTCGATTCAACATTAAAAGTAAGGTTGTTGCATTTTTTCAGAATCATGCCACTTTCTGAGGGAGCTGTTGCTGTGGGTATGGTGGTAGTGACTGTTGCTTTGTTGGGTAAGAAGCTGATTTATTCTCTTCTTGTTACTGCATTAAGACTACTGATAGTACGGTATGCTCCTTTATATGATTAACTGGCAAGTTCAAAGTGAATGTGTTCAATTACTGACTTAGATCTAGTAAATTAAAATATAGTCATTTTTCAGTTGGATTGGCATATTGGGTCTTTGGGTCTGGTGATTCACAAAAAGAAAGTCAAGTAAGTTGCTTTTTTAATTCATTCAGTTATAACATCAGTACAAAAAGAATCCTCAGATTGAGCAGTAATAAGGATTCTCTTGTGGAAAGAGTTGGTATTTGGTATATATATATATATATATATATATATATATATATATATATATATATATATATATATATATATATATATATATATATATCTTATAGTCTTTGTTTGCATGGGTTTTCTATTATTCTCCCATTTCCTCCAATTTTTGAAAATGTATCTATATCTTCTATAATATTAAAATGCTTGCGGACTTTGGCCGAGCCCTCTGATTGGTCCGCCCCCATATTGTCGCCACCACCTCTTCCCATTGGCCCCCGTTCATTGTTGCTGTGATGTATCCATGACGCATTGTTACCATGACGCCTCCGATTGGCCCCCGTTCCGAGCATGCGCAATGGGGGTGGAACACGTCCAGTTGCCTGTTGACCTCGGCGGGTGAAGGTCGCTTTTTTTCGTCTCTCCCGCCGCCGTCATCGTCACCTGCCGGACCTTTTCCCATTCTCCACCCACCGTTCCTGTGCCCCCCTCGCCACGGGGCCCTGGTGGCTCATGTCAAGTATACGGGACATTCGCCGAATCAATTTGTTCCTAACCTAGCAACTTATGATTCGACCTGACAGCAGATGACAATGACCCCATCTGTATTCTGGCCAAGCTTGAGGAATTAATTCCGGGGTCCCTGGTCACTTCCCCGACTTCGAACCCAGAAACAAAACAACGAATCAAAGGGTTGGCAAGGCGCAGGTACTGTTTCCTAATTGATTCGGCGAATGTTTCATATATACACTGCAAATCATGTGCTGACTATGTGCTATGTCGTAGATAGCACAAGGTGTTCTAGTATCAACTTTAAATTTACATTAAATTGCAGTTTCCAAGGTGTAGTTTACACAACTTTATGTGGTACTCTGTCAAAATCTATCTGGCCAACCTAAGTGTACGTAGGCGCTTGGTGTAGGGAAGCCCAGGAGGCAGCCTGGCATTATGAATTATTGGTTCTCTTACTGGGTTCTGCCAACTACAGTATTTAGATTTAGATTTATTGGTTACCCAGTGGGCTGGTGGCCCTCCCAGGGGACATCCCACTCATATAATCAGGCATTTCAATACAAAAATGAGCTTATCAGTAACATTCCAAACAAACAATACAACTTGGTTAGTGCTCGATGCACAATTTTACAACAGGAGAGAATAATAATAATAATACTACAAAATGCATGTGAGTTAGGGATTAGAAATAAACATGTTGCAGGACTGGTTGCACATTAACTGAGAACACAATATCAGGAAATCTGAGTAAATTCACCATATCTTGAAAGAACCTGACAAGTTGATACAGATGAGGGCCGAAATTATTAAACAAAATGTGCACAGCATTGATAAGAAACCCAGGGAGATTACTGATTCCTTTACGCCATTTACGGCTCACCTGAAATAGGGGCAAATGTACAGCAGTAGATATTTTATTTATTTATATTTATTGTACCCCAGTGGGAGAATCAGCGCTCCATTAGGGGGGTGGAATACCACCATTTCACGTTCAATATTTCTGACATTTATTCTTCACACATGGATGGGGCCAAGGATAGGGAGGGAAGGAAGCGGCTGTGTACGGAAGTGACCCCGGAATTATCCTGGGGGGACCATGGAAAACCACAGAAAACCACAATCAGGGTCACCGGCCCCGGGAAGTGAACCCAGGACCTCCCGATTAGCAGTCGACTCCTTAACCACTACACCAACCTGCTTCGGTACAGCAGGAGACATAACACCAACCGCAGTGTTTTATGAGGACAGCCAACAATACGTATAAGTTATATGTACAGCGTATAAGTGGATAATCAGTGCTCAGTGGATTGCATGCCATAATTATGCTAATATTGTACCTGTGTGTATTTACATGTAGCAGAAGTATCGACATGCAACTGGCAACGAGATATCCTACAAAGAAATCTGTTATGAACTCAAGTTGGGAGAGGGAAGTTTTGGTGCTGTGCATAAAGGAATTTGGCGTCGCACAGATGTGGCTATCAAAGTGATGAAAGGCGGTGAGTAATCCCTATTAATATAAAGCTCAATATATGTACATGTATTTATTTATCACGCCTCATTTAGCCACTTCCTGGGTACGGGGTGGGTTTTAAAATTACATTTGAAAATTTTGTATCGAAATTTTTTGAAATAAGGTCCCTGATGATAATATGGCCATAGAAGGTAATATGGCCAATGGACTGTATCTCGGTTAGTTACAGCGGAATCCTGGAGGTAGTGCCTGCATGGTGTTCAGACAGGTCTCTAGAGGGGTGATGCCAAATATCATTACTTGGCGCCACGCAGTTCGGCACCGGCCTGCCATATTGCCGAGAGAATCGTGTCGAGCAAAGTGCGTTCTTAATTTCTGCATGTAAGTTGGCCACTGTTTTCAGGTCCCATTGGTGTGCAGTTTCAATTGTGCGGGGGAGGCGTGGTGGCCGAGATGGTAACGTCTCGGCTTGCTGTGCGGAAGGTCCCGGGTTCTATCCCCGCCCGGGAGTTCCTTCCGCCTGCGTCAGTGGGTCTCTCACCCGCGCCTAAGGAGGTGTCTTGGCAACCTAGCCTCCTGGGGGATTGCACATGACCCTTTTCAGACATTGTACTTGCACCTGTGTCCCCTCCCCAAAAATCCATATCCTTACCCATGTCCTTTCAGCCTTGCACCGGAGTTAGAAGAAAAACTAGAAAAATTGACATGGAAGAATGGTGGTATTCCACCCCCCTAAAGGAGCGCTGATATTCTCCCAATGGGGTAAGTAAAATAATAAAAATAATAAAAAATAAAAGTTTCAATTGTGCGATTGTTTCATATGCACATTTTAATGCTTATTCCAGTACACTCATTGTGATTTGAGTTATTACTCAACTATGACACCTTAATTTAGGATTTTCTGTAAAATCGTCTGGGTTGCAATTATGGCCATGTTGGCCATATTAGAAAGAAACAAAAGAAACCTACATAGAAGAGGCCTATGCAGATGGAGAATGTAAGGACATAAAGGGAACAAAAGTTGCAGTGGTTTTAAGTCTTCCATTCTCAGCTTTTCCTTACTTCCTTCGATTCTTATTGCAGTGGCATTTATTTGTGAAGTACTCATGCAATTGCATTTTTTCCTTAGTTTCTATATTACCTAACTTATAGGGCCGGTTTCACCGAGCTTGGTATATGATAAAACCAGGTTTCTTTAGGAAAATCCATACAAATAGATAGGGATTTTGAGAAATACCCTGGTTTTATCATATACTGAGCTCGGTGAAACCGGCCCTTAATCTTCATGTAAGGAGTTACAACAAAAAACCAGTTACTCTGCTAAATATTTATGAACCTTTTTTTCGGCAAGCAAAAGTTTGTTGGCCATATTAACATCACATGTTTTTAATATGGTCAAATGGCAGACCTTTGGGCTAAAATATTTTTCCCATTGTTCCCTTTCAGCTATACATCGGATTATTTTGTCCTCCACTAGCAAGGTTCCAATGTACAAGATACCGTACATACTTTGTTTTTTTATTTAAATTTACCAATAGGGCTTCAGGAAAATTCGCCAAAGCTTCGCTTGGTCATATTACCGTCAGGTGTACCTTATTTGAAGTTAACACAATTTAAACATAAACACATCACTTCAACACTTCTGAGACCAAACACACAAACATAACTGATCCTCTTTTGTTTTTCCTGGTGCCTTGTGGCAGGTTCTCTGTTATGTACTGTACTGTGCAGTACTGTATTGTTCGATATTGTTGATCTTAGCACTCCCCAAAGTACTCCAACTGTTGCTACAATACGCTATGCAGTGGCGGATCTATGGGGGGGGGGGGGGGGGATC
>KZ538150.1:0-63346 GCA_000934665.2 Catajapyx aquilonaris | reverse complement strand
CCCCCCCCCCAACAACGACGTCTAGATCCGCCACTGGCGCGATGTGTACTGCAATTCTTGCCAACCTGCCCGTTGTTATATTGTTTTCTTTTTTGATTATGCAATGTGGATTATTTTCGAACGTGAGTGAGAAAGGAAGATCCTTACTTTTGGTTGTTGACAGCGAAGGTTGCTAGGCAATTGCAAAGGCTGCTGAAAACCGACCTTAGACTTTTCCTGGATTCAGGGAAGCATAAAACATGGGTGTGAAAATTTTCAGTGCTCTCAGTACCCGAGAAATGGGTTGAGTAGGTGTGATAAATATACAAAGATATGAACCAATTTCTGCTTTATATTAATAGGGATTCTAAAACCTGAAATAATCTTAAATACAAGTGTTTCAGATAAATTCCTACCCAATGCAGTCCATACTCATTCACTATATCTATTTCAAAGACCACAGCTATTTCTTGGATTTTAATTCTGATTGATTTCTAGTGGGACTACATTACATGTGTGTACAGTACATGAATTCAGAATAATATTTTTCATGTGACCATGATGGGCTTTCATTTCAGTGAGGATGACTGCTGAACAGTTTCTTCATGAAGCTTCTATGATGAAAGATCTACACCATGAAAACATTGTGCAATATCTTGGAACAGCTTTTAGTCCAAAAGGATGTATCAACATTGTCATGGAGTTTATGCCTAAGGGGAGCCTTTGGGGATTTTTACATGGCAAGTCACTAATATAAGAGCCAGTTGTCTTAACATTGTTTTCATGCAGCCTAAATGGGCCAGGTGCATAATAGATCCAGAACATGTCATTAATCTTTATGAAAGACATACAGTAGTAGTAGTCAATTCTTGTTCCAGATTTACCCCAAATCACACAACCAATGACCAAGATCATACAATATTTATTCTTAACTAATGTTTATACAATACTAGCAGGGTACCCGTGCTTCGCAGGGGAATTGAACGGTCTATTACTATGGCACCATTGATATTGTTGAATGCCATTGTTGCCATGGTGTTGTGTTGATGTTACTATGGAAACAATGAATCAGCAGCAGTCAATCACTGTTGATGTCATAGAAACCGTGTTATATATGCTATATCGGTAGCTACAATAACCCTGTTGCTATGGTAAACTCATAAAGTGCTTTGGTGACTCCATTGCCATGGTACCTCAGTGCAGAGGTACCTCGGTGATACGTCACCACAGTGATACAGCATCCAGGTGATACGGTGCAGGGGCAGTAGGAAAAAGAGGCGGGGGGGGNGGGGGGGGGGGGTCAAACAAACAAACTTCGGCTTTTATATATAGGCTACTGTATAAGATAAGCTGACCAGGCATGTCAATAACATTTATTAGCAATATAGTGCTGCAATATATTTTATATCCTGTGTAATAGAAGTGATCTCATATTCATATTGGTAGGCTACATGTAGCCTACTTTATTGGTATTGGCTCTGTGTGGAGTGTGGGAAACTGTCCTGTTGTTCTCTTCCTGTGCTGGTAGTTGGCATTTGGATTTAGGCAGGAGAGACTCCAACTACGAGAGATAATAAGAGCTTAGTTCTGTTCCATACAATGTATGGACTACAGTTGAATGTCTTATCTTAGAGGAATGATGGCACAGTGTAGAGTCACTGTTAAGTTTTGACATTCATGACCACACTATTGGTATTATCATGGACACTTTCACTTGCATGCCTTATGAGAGATATGGTCCAAGATAATATTGTGTTATCAGCACCTAACATGTGTATAAGCACAAGAATGCAGTATTTATATTACAGCACATGAGTCCCACATGTGGAGATGTTCTGATTATTTAAAATTATATGTTTCAGATGAAGGACATGATTTGGAAACAAGGAGTTTGCTAAAAATCGCATTTTATTGTGCAAGTGGAATGGAATATTTGGAGACCAAAAAGGTTCTTCACAGGGATTTGGCTGCTAGGAATGTTATGATGGGGGAAAATTTGATGGCCAAAATTGGTGATTTCGGCCTATCTCGTATTTTAGATGTGAGTATAGGAAGGTTTTAAAATACACTTTGTAATGACATGAATGAGAAATGCATACAAACTGGTGTGAGGTGAGCAGAAGGGCACAATTATTATGCCTGCTTATGCCATCAAGCAAATATCTCCATAAGAGGTCAAGACAATCAAAAGTGAACCACACATATTTTGACGAAGCAGCCTGTGACAGGATAATACTGTGTGGGGGTGCAGATCTCCTAATTCTGGGCGACACCCCTAGGTCTCCTGCTTACTGCAAAATTTTGGACATATTGCATATCTACATTGGTGTAAATCTGGTGTGTGTGCATGAGGCAATTTTGCCAGAGATGCTCAGACAGAACCACTGTGTGTGCAGCAGCTCTATGGAGACCACCACACTACTTTTTAGTCAGGGTGTATTGATTCCTGAGATCCACATTAGCTCAGTATTTTGGGACACTTTACATGATTGTAATGACATCTTAATTTTCAGGGCAGCATATACAGGTCAAGTCCAAATGGCCTGTGTCCCCACTTTTGGACCTCCCCAGAGGGTTTAGAATTCAAGACTTTTTCTACCAAATCAGATGTGTGGTCTTATGGAGTTCTTCTCTTTGAGATATTCAGCAATGCCTCTTCCCCACAACCTATAAGTGAGTTTGCTTACCTTTCCATGCAAGATGATCATTGTTCCAAGTATGTAGGTCGCTTTAGTTAAAGAAGAAATTTTGCTCGAAGTGGTTATTTTTTGCAGCATGTCGTGCCCTAATCCAGGTGTCTTATGTTACAGGGTGAAGGGAAACTCACCCCCAATCACCAGGTAGACTGATAGTACAATTAGTACTTGCAAAACAAATATAGGGATGTGCAATTAGCTTTGGGCGCCGTAGCGTAGTTATTATGCGTACGGCGCCTTTAAAGTTTCGTGATGTCGCATCCACTCCGGCAGTTTCAAAGAAGCAAAAGCCAGATCGAGGGCCTCCGAATAATCTGACCTTGGTCCCCTAACGCATTGTCCATGTGCAATATAATAAGTGATCAAATCCCGTCAGAGTAAGAATCCTGGTGCGACATCCATGCACTTTGTCGTTTTCACCTCATATTTTACCACCTGGCCCTCTACACTTTAAAGGTGCCGTACACATTAACTACGCACTGGCGCCCAAAACTAATTACACTATATTATTTTTGGGAGTAGGCCTACTATCAGTCTACCTGGCTATTGGGCACGAGTTTCCCTTCACCCTGTATAGCAACTGCTCTATGCAACCACAATACCACATAGAAATATTTGAGATCTGGATTGGGGTGAAACAAAAGCTACACACAAATAACTTCCAACTTTTGGGATGCTTGTTGCACTCCAAGTCAGATGCTAAAATCCTGCTCCTTCAGCAACCACTGGCCAATGTTTCTGGTCATCTACCTATTTAAATGTTGGACCCCCGACATTTCTCTCACCTATATTTTCGACTTGTTTTGACTCAAGGAATACGCAGTATGCTGTACTAGTAAGAAACTTAGCCTTGGAGTACAAAGTTTGCACTCCAGTTGGTCCTGCTTTTTAACTTGGAGTACGTAGGCTAATTTAAATTACTGGATTTAGCCAAGTTGTCATTTGCACTCCAGAGGTACTGTAAGTCTGAAGTACAACCTTTGCACCAGGCCAAAAAATTTAAGATTCGACCTCTGATATAGGCAGTGCATCATGTGAGTAACAACTGGTTTTTATTATTTTTTTAAAATGTTGACAGATATACTGCCTCCTCAATTTCTGCCATGGCTGAAAGCAGGGAATCGATTACCTCGCCCTCAAAGATGCCCAGTGGATGTCGACAACATCATGAGGGCATGTTGGAGAGACAATAGGAAGCAAAGGCCACACTTCAGTGAGATTCGAGAGCAGATATGCAACCTATACATTTGAATGCACCAGCAGCTGCAGGAAATGATAATTAATGCTCTTGTGCAGCTAATGCATTTTGAATGAGGAAAAGCAAGAGGGAAAGTGTGTACATTTTCTTGCTGTATTGGATTAATTTCTGGAAGAGTTGACTTGTAATGCCTGTTCTACATACTACGAGGGCCCTTCAATAAGGAATGAGAATGATTTTTTAAATGAGAAAGTAGGGAAGTAGCCTACTACATGATGGTGATATATTTAAGTACTTGTGTTGAAGATGCATGTGCATGCTTTTGCGCAGAAGTCTACTGCCCATCATGTAGGTGTGGTGGCATCACAAACACCACCACCCTTGATGTCGCCTCCCAAGTCATGGCATCGACATGTGTGGAGCAGTACGCCACGCTGAAATTCTGCTTTTTCCTCAAGAACACAGTCAGTGAGTCGTACTCCACACTGACATAGACATATGGAGAAAATATGCTCAAGAAGGGTCCCGAATCCACCTGTAAACAGAGCGCTCCGGGAGCTCGTGAAGGAGTGTTGACGGAAGTGGCCATCAACATGGCCTCAGTCATCATGTGTTTAAAGTTGACTATTCTATCTGATTTGTTACAAGTATCTGTGGATGGTGTGCACACAATTATGCACATGAGGCGTGTATCAGCTCTGGCAGGAGCTTCCAAAGCACCCTGGTTGCAGGTGGAAAAAGGACCCTCTGGCAGTACATCTTCTTCGATACACCTATGTCATCATGAAGTAGGCCTCACTGGCCATATCTTCTTAAGGCGAAATCAGAATTTCAGCAAAGTGTAGCATACTGCTCTTCACATGTTAATGCCATGACTCAGGAGGCGGAGGCAATTTCAGGAGGGGGGGTATGCGATTGTGCTGCCACCACAGTGACCCACATAGTGAGCAGCAGACTTCTGCACATAAGCATGCACATGCATCTTCGACAGAATTGATGTACTTATATGTATCACCATCATGATAATACTTACCTACTTTCTCATTTAAAAAAATCCCTCTCATTATTTATTGAAAAGGCCTCGTATGTGCCCTGAATACAGGGTGCCCCCATTTACGTCAGTAATGATTAGAAATTTTTGGCACTGAGCTACTTATATTTAATCAGTTTCTTTGGAAGTTACTTTTATATGCTACCAATGATATTATTATAATATACAGTATAAATAATGCCTCATTATAATAGCCTCAATAGAAAGTGTAGCCCCAGTTTATGAACGACCCGACTTCAATCTGTACTTAGGAATTGGCTTCCAAGGTTCCCAAGAAAGATAATTTATTATCCTTCCACTTTCAATCACTTCTGCATAGTTAACTGACACCTAGTTCAACATAATACTGTATAATTAATAAACAGTTCAGGAAGTACTACTTCCACATATGTAAACAAACATACATGACGTAAGCTGTGCTTTGGAGCAGCATCTTTAAGCTGTATATATGTGCTGTTCCCTAAGCCTAAGGATTAGAGTTACATACAAATCCCACTTATGGACATTTTCAGGAATGTAACCCCCGTTCATAGACCAGGGACTACCTGTTTTCCAATCTAACATTTAGTGTGTACGTTACCGCAGCACCACTTCGCCTCCCATCTATTTCTGAAAATAAAAATAGTTGCATGAGATGGGAGTTGTGTTATACTTTGGTTTCAGCAACTGTAGGCCTATATGTAGAGCTGCATGTAATGATCTAAAGTGAAATCCAACAAAATACAAAATGCAAAGGGTGCCTTTTTCTTTGGTTTATTTCAGATTTGGGGAAAAGGAAGCAACAACTTGGGTTATCCTTTTACAGAAAGGGTTGCATGTACTCCATGTGTCTTATGAGTGTTTCAACATTGTTCACAGTACAGTACATTGCACATGAACTCCAACAACCTGCCTGTAGAAAAATCTTGTACAATTAATACCCATGTAATCTCATTAGCCCAGGTAACTTCCCAAGGTATGGAAGCAATACCCTAACATTGGCACTAGATGTCACTGGCATTTGATTGTTAGGTAACATTGATAAACGTCATTGCTCCCATTGTAACATCAGTTCTAAATTTAGCTTATATGTCTGTACTAAACTAATCTCCGAATCTTACAAAGAGACTGGGATTCACTTAGGAAAATATACAGTATGTTAAAGAGTTATACGCCCATTTGATTTTATTCCAGGTTGCCATGAATTGTCCATATAATTTTGAGCTGATTTCTGGTAGCCTGCAATGAATGCTTTGCCCCATGCTAAATACCCATATTCGTTCAGCAAAGCCGTATTGAATAAAATTAGGAAAGTACACAAACTGCTGTACGTACAGTACCTGGTGCAGGACGTTTGAATCGTTTGAATAGAGCGGTTTATTCTGTCAAGGCGCCATCTACCCAATGGTACCAACTGCCATCAACACGTCATTAGAAAGGCTTCTTCATGAAATCAATTAGAGCCAATTGATTGGGAATTGAATTAGCACCTGAACTACGAACCTCATAAAAAGTAGGAAGAGAACTATTGCAAGGCGACAGGACTTTCTGAGCGGGGATTTACCATGTGAGAGTGGCGGGAGGCGGGGGGGAATAAGATCTTTACGTGGAGAAAGGACGAAGGAACGTAGGAACTACTCAACGCAGCTCGCAGCATCTTATCTGTATCGCAGGGGCTGGTCCTGCGCTGCTTGACCGGGTAAGGACACCTCATTCTCCAGGCGTCGGCACCCTCCTCCAGCGTACAGAGGAGTGGGTATGGGATGAAGAAGCAGGACAGGTGGAATGTAGTTGAGGGCATTGGCACGGTATTTTGAATAGGACGAACCTCGGTACCGGCAGGTATATGGAGGGCAGCGAACAGTCAATACCACGTATGGCATGCTGATAGACAGAAGGATGCTTGAGCACGTTGGAAGGGGAGTAGCAAAGATTGAACAGTTGTGACATACTGTGTATAGTAGCTGTGTGGGCTTTTTGGTATGTGTGTTTTTTTGTGCGCTGTTTGTGTTTGCTGGTGACTCCAAGATACTTTTGCATGAGTTTCACCACCTCAGATGCTTTTCTGTGATATAATGTGTAATATTACATTGAAACAACTTGAGAGGTTTTTTTTTTCTCTTTTTTTAGCTTTACCCCATTAGAGGGAACAGAGCCCTTTTAGGGGGGTGGGTTCCCACCATTTTTTCTTACGAAATTTTCTTCACATTTTCTCTCTCCGGTGCAGTGGTCGGGATAGGGATTTGTGAGGGGGGATACGGGTGCAAGTGCGATGTCCAAAATTTGGGGGTTGTGTGCAGTCCCCCAGGGGGTCAGAAACTCCCACCGACACCGCACCTCCTCATGGACAGGACAAGGACAGGAAAGGAAGGAAGCGGCTGTGCCCTATTTTACGGTACGATCCCGGAATTTTTCCTGGGGCGACCTTGGAAACCCACAGAAAACCAAGGTCAGGGCCATGGTTGGTCAGGGCCTCCCGATTAGCAGTCGGATACCATATATCCACTCCACCACTACTGCTTCGGTAACAACTTGAGAGTTTATAACATGCAGTGTAATGGTGTGTTATCACTTTAGGTTTGTGGCCTTATCCAGTGACTATACCACATTTATATTTAGGGCATCTTTTTAACAGGCTGACCACTCTGCTGAGTGCTGACAGATTTTGCTTCGAGAGGAAACAGATCCCTGAGAAAATCTGTGTGAACACAGACAGAACCTGTCAGAACTCTTTCCACATTGAGAAAGGGTCCTTTTTGTCTGATCCAGGCATCAAACTCAGGACCTCACAGGTGGAAGGCAATGGTGCTAGCTGCCACATGGGCCAGCCTGTTGAATCATGGAAATTGAATGGAATGGCCTGCCAGTGCCCAATTAACTGAATTTACTTTTCTTGGAGTGGTTATGCCCATTGTTGTTAATAGTTCATGATAATTTCAAAAACAGACAAAATGAATGTAAGTTTTCACCTGCAATGATATGATTTTTTATTACAGGTGAATAATCACAGTGATTGATGCATGCAATCCAGGCCTTGGGACCAATGCTGCCTCATGTATTGGCATATGTAGCTGAGTCTTGACTCTTGAATGCAGCCATGTTTTTTTGTTTTCGTGGATGGTAAGACTGAAACAGATGTGGGTCCTGCTCAGTGGTGGTGAGGAAGTTGCAAGTTGCAAAAGTTGAACTGGAAAGATTAAGACGTTTTTTCCATCAAAGAAGTAAGTGAAACAGATAATATGATCAATGTGTCACCAAAACAATGTGGACGACCATTTTTCAATGATTTCAGGAATGCCTGAGGGCAGAGAATTAGCTGCCCTTGGAGTCTTCGCTATATTTGGTCTTGTTCTTTATGGTATATATGGTAAGAGAGGAGCTTGAATTTGCTGTAGTGTGAAATGAAGAATGTAATTCATTGTCATTGCAGAAGGTGTCCAGTACTTGAGAAGGAGGAGAGAACAGGCTGTAAGTGTCCTTGCTGTTACCTGGTGCCTGTTGTGATACTGTCTGGTTGGTTTTCAGCATCGGCAGGAGAGGTTTGGAGAGGAAATACCTTTCAGAATGCTGACCTTGGGTCGAATATTAGGTGAGGGAAGTTATGGCAAAGTTCACAAAGGAACTCTTCGCACTGGAGAAAATAGGACACTTGTTGCTATCAAGGTGTTGAGAAACTGTGAGTCACACTAAATAGAGGGCATCCATTTATTACAGCACCTTAATATTTCATTTGCAAATTTTGAACCCTTTCTCCTCCTCCTTGCCATTCTTTCTCAGCATTTGTCAAACTCCTGCATTCCTTCTCTAGTCTGGTGACCCCGGGTAAGCTTGCCCGCGGGCAATTACCCTGTAATGGCAACATATGTAAAAGGATAGCAGTAAACAACCAGTTACCCAAGGGGACAAGCTACCCGGGGTCACCAGACTATATACCTAAAAGGTGGATGATGTAATACATGCTGGACAACCTCACGGTTAAGGGTACATCAGTTGTAAATGGTAATAACATTCATTTACCTTTTAGTGAATATGACGCTAGAAGAATTTCAACAGGAAGCTGCTGTTATGAAGAACCTTCGCCATGAGAATGTAGTTCGATATTATGGCGTATCAACAAGTCCAAGTCAAGTTTTTCATATAGTGATGGAATTGATGGAGAAGGGAAGTTTAATCAAGTTTCTTCATGGTAAGCTATATTACCACATACCGTGCACTGGGGGTACCAAATGGTGAAAAATTTCATTTGACTGAGGTCAGTGCAGGGCTGCAGTCATGTGAAATACACAATTCCTTGATAAGACATATGCCTTAGTGGGCATTAAAAGCATGCAATGCTGTGTAAAGATGGCACCTCTAAAACACTATTTCTGAAACTTTCTTGATAATGGCATAGATAGGGAGGGGCAGATATCACTTGGCCCTCTTTGGCCACGTACCCAAGCCCATGCTCCATAAGGCGTAAGCAAATTGATATTAGCCAATAAAATCCTAATGAAGAAGTTGATAATTTGATAAGGTTTGCAGTCCAACTGGAGGGCCCTGTGGGCTATGGACTGCACTTTTGTAACAAATACTCTATTTAACTGTTTCATTAGGTTGTGATGATTTTCAACGATGACCATTTATTCACTGGCTGGATCAGTTTCATTTGGATCCTACTTGGCATTTTAGGTGAAGGTCATGATTTAGAATATCGAGAGCTGCTGAAAATTTCATTATGCTGTGCAAGTGGGATGGAATATCTTGCATTCAAGAAAATAATTCATCGAGATTTAGCAGCTCGAAATGTTCTCATGGCAGACAATAATATCGCAAAGATCACAGACTTTGGGCTGGCGCGAAGACCTGATGTAAGCTACTGTAAGACTAATCATTGAGGTACTCTTCTTTTCACTTGCATTTTCTTCTTTTTTATTACAGGAAGATGGAAGCATTTACACGGCAAATCCTGGATGTCCGTATCCAATGTGTTGGACAGCTCCAGAAGGAATTGAAATGAAGACGTTTTCTATACAGTCTGATGTGTGGTCTTTTGGTGTGTTACTGTATGAGATATTCAGCAATGGTGCTGTTCCTTTTGTTGGTAAATTTGGTGTCTTCATGTATTATTGTTTGTATTCCACAAGGTATGCTTATTTTGCAGGATTTGAGCCTCATGATGTTCTTGGACACTTGAAAGGAGGATATAGACTGCAAAAGCCGGACAATTGTAGTGGTGAGGTGTACCAGATAATGACTGATTGCTGGAACATGGATAGAAGACAAAGGCCTACATTTTCACAACTTTTGGAGCGGATTACTGAACTTTATATTTGATTTGTGACCTGTGATGCTTTTGTAGTAAGGTCTAAATAATGACTCCTGCCACTGCGATATCCATTCCATCCTGAAACTATGTCATGTTAAACATTTTCTCTCACTATAAGGAAATCTCATGCATACAAATTGTAATTATTTTTTTTTGAAAAGGTAAGACTAACATTAGTGAAAAACTAGGGTGTTTTATTTTTACCCAGAGATAAAGGGACATCACAAGTAAGCTATACTGTAGGTTCAGTATAGGTGCTGGTTTCCATCAATCTGTTTGACTGTTAGCCTGACCAATGAATGTGCCATTGATGGCAATAAAACCAACATTAAATAATTTAGTCAAGGTCATGGCTTATGTTGGAGGGATCATTTATGCCTCTGTGCCTATAAACTTAGTTAAAAGTTGACTCAACTGCATGCAAGAAATCTGTGACTGGTAAGCCATCACTATTTCTCCTCCGGGCTGAAATTCTCACTGATGCTTTTATTTCCCTGGCTCCCCGTTAATAGAGAGGGTGGGAAATGCCTTATTATGTTACAACCTATGATCATTCGAGATTTATGCAAACTTACTAGCACAAAACTGATACAGGCAGGTAGACCACACCTCTCTGTACTTAATGTTGCCAATGGATAGGCTATTAGGCTTTGACCTTGAAGTAGATGTAATTATTTTCCAATGTGTAATATAATGTGGCAATGAAAGCCTGATTCAACAAATTGATCTACCTGAAAGTAATTATTTATGAAAAATTTGCATGTTACTAGAAGTAATAATTATTTTGACATCTATTTTCTATACCTACAAAATAGTCAATTTGCTCTTTATTATTTCCACTTTGTGATATTGAAAGATATTGTAATGTGTGCAAGTCTGTAAATATATTTTGTATCATTGTTAATACGTGATGTTTTTATTCAGTTACAAGCATAAACATCTTAGAGGGATGTTTCAGGAAGTTACAACTCATATAGCGTTGCAAGCTTCAGGTGGTGGGCTTAGGTAGCGGCAAACAACTGCTGGCATATCAGTTCTGGCATCGTTATAATCCTTCATACTGAACACCTGTGAATGAATGACAATCAGCCACAAGTTTGCACCACACAGGTATGAAGAGACAAACCCCATTGAAGATGACAAGAGGGACAAATGTCAGTGGAGGGTCCAGTGATTTTGTTATCACCCCATAGTGGTGTAGAAGGTCTTCTCCTTCCAAGCCCTTGCTGCATGTGTCAATGGTATTGTAACTCAGGCCAAGGGATTCAGCACACTGGTGAAAGGACAAACTTGCTTACTTATGCCAATAAATGAATAATGATATATTGATTGATGTCTATATTATAACAAACTTAAAGGGATAGCGGAAATCAGTCTACTGTAACAGGTTTATTATACACTAGCCTGTTACATCCTGACTCTAGAGTCAACTTCGATTTATTTCTAAAGCAAGTTGCGGAAATTACAAGTATGTGGATCCGAGAGGTCATATTCCATGTTAGAATTCATGATGCAGTTTCTCCAATGATACAACAGTCAGGATGTTTGCAAAATTCCCACACATACAAAACTGAACTAATATTTTCACATAGCATGTACTGTACATGTATTTAATGAGCCATGGTATTAAGTGTATAAAAGCCTGTAAGGAGTCTTGTATGGCTATGATGGGTCTTCCAATCATCAGCATAGGTTGGCTTTGCGAGGGGGGAAATACATACCATAAGCAATTGGACATTGCCCTTAACTGACCTGAGGTCCTGCACTAGGAGGGTACTTGGCACCCATGAAGCAGTTGATGAAGCGCAGCTGGTTTCCCTCATCATCCAAATGTTGTAGAGCACAACTTTGAACTTTGTTTCCGAAACACTCATCATCTCCATGCTGGCAGGTGAAGTTCCAACCACCCTCGGGTTTGGCTGTAAACTTGAATCAAATTATGTTTATTTCCTGATGTACAAAATCTGACAGGTAATATCCACTTACACTGCACTTACATTTGCTTTGCCAAATGGAACCATGATGAGATTCATGTAAGGACTCAATTTAAGCCATGTCGGAAACACCTGATTGACCACGAAGTCTATGCTGTGTGGACACAGGGTCTCATAGTACACACCTACTGTCACGACTGGACTCGCCACAACCTGTCATTTAAACATGACCAATATGGTTTAACCCTGATTTAATAATCCTAAGGACTGACCTTATAAGTTATTGGTAAGTAGCTGAATACCATGAGAGATCCAGTGGCCAAGACTGACAGAAGTCCTACAAATACCCAGGCAGAGGTACCCATCTTGACAAGTAATTGAAAAATAATGAACTTTCAGCTACTTCATGTGCTTTATATCAGTTTCTTTTATCTGATGCACTTTGCTCTCTGGAGTATCATTGATTCTCTATTCTATTGTATCTGTTTGTGACATGCTGTTGAGTCAGTCCCTTGGTGATCTGATAAGGGCTTCATAATTTTGTGAAAGTATCTTTCAAATTATTATTGATGTAGATTGCAAGGCTAGTAGACTACTGTAATTATTTATTTTACTCTTTGTCGCAATGTTGCCATTACACAAAATTTCTGTCCTCAACAAGTATCTGTTGTGTGACAAAATTACATTGAAATCATTCATTAGGACCAGACATGCGGGGACCATGGCATGTTTTACTGCATTTTATATCAACAAGCTTTGTGTTACAGACAGTATTAGAAGGTATTTTTCACTGCGCATCGTGGCTCTTGAGTACTTCCCACATATACCTATCAAAGTAGGCCTACTGGAGAAAAAGTCAGTGCATCCGTTGATACACTTAAATACATATGAAACATTATTTTTCATTTTTCATTGGAGAAGTCGAGGTTAAACTAAATCCAAAAGTTACAAAATTATAATAACTGGTTTTCTGGTGTGATTTTGAGCACTGACACAGTGACACTGTACATTAGCGTCCTGCTGCCGATGCGATGTCACCTTTCCAGGAAACCTTTTGCTCTCGCTACAGTACATAGCCTAAAGATAACGTGCATTTCCACATTTTTTGTTGCTAAAAACTCTCACTTAGCCTTGCTTGCAATACTTTCCCCTTTTCCAATCTGCTAAATCTTCATCCGTCCATACAGTATCATGCTCAGGCATCGATATGAGCAAGAGCTCTTGATATGGATAATCTTTTACCTAGGCCTATAAAATAGGGCTAAATAAAAACAGGTTATGTAGGTAAGAATTGGTTACATTATTATTTTATTGCGCCCTAAAATAACATATATGTACAAAAATCATCAGTTAAAGTCGCCAACTGTATATGAAGCACACTGTTGAAGCCGTTTATTTATTTGATGCAGCTTTTTAAAAACGCACAGAAATTGGCACAAATAATTCAAATGCTTTAAAAGTACCACAAAGTTGCTGCATAGAAAATAAATTAAGTAATGGGGGAAAAAATATGTCCCGTGCCGTGTCAGCTTTGACAGCTGCCGTGACCAGGATTCGAACCTGGGTTATTGCGGCCACAACGCAATGTACTAACCACTATACGATCACGGCTAGTTCTGGGACTTGAGAACAGCTTTACTCTCAAAAGTGTCTGTGTCAGCCAGGAAAAGTGTTACTCTGGATACGCTCGATTTGCTCCACTGACGTCAATCAGCAAGTCTGCGATCTTATCAGGAACATTGATTGCCACAATATTGCATCATATAGGGACAAATGCCAAAAGTACTCGATATCACTTCATCTGTACTGCTGCAAGAGGGCTAGTTTTTGTAAGAATAAAATAGTTTTCATTACGGTATGGGCGAATATTTACAGTGTTTTAGAGGGACTTTTCCTGTTGGTATTTCAAGGTGTATGTTGAGTCATAAGACACTTGTTTGTACCTATTTTTACTTCACCGGAAGTTGTCGGAAGTTTTGGCCGGAGTCTGAATTGCACGGGAAATGAATTAGATTTTTTTTTTTCTTACAAGAATATTCCGCACAACTTCATGTCCGTCTTTACATTTCACTTGGAAAGTCTGAAACAAACATTTATTTACTATACATGGTGTATTATTCGCTTATTTTAAATTTATAGCGACTGTAACATTTACACCCTCTAATAAGCAAGCAAAATGATTTTGTACATCTGAATACATTTTAATAGAATCAAGAGCTCTTGATAGAATCCATTTTTCACACGTGGTAATTCTGAAAGCGCACTTGCAAACTCATGGGGATAATTCGCTAGAGTTTACTTGCAATTAAGAACTTTTGACTCTGCTTGAAACTTGAGCTGCTGTGACGTAGTGACTCCAAAAAGTAGAAACAGCCGTGCGCACTGAAATAGCAACAAGTGAGTAACAATGACTCGCCTCTATTTGAAACTGACACAGAGTGGGTTGCGGCAGGTCCTTAGAAACTAGTTCAATTTGACTTGATTTATCGTGTGTGAAAAACCGTGTCTGAAAACCGCGTGTTTCTTCTATTTTTGTCGTCGGGGCTGACCTATATTTTGCATTCTATCAGTCACGTTTAGTCAACTCGTATCCTGAAATTGGCATAACCCCAGTTGGACGAGATATTTCTGGCGAATACCCGGCATTGGACAGTGACGGTAACACCCCCTGAGAAAAGCAAGGTAAATTAGAGCTTTTTAAATCAAAAACTACTGTCTCAAATATTATGCGAGATAACTTACTCGGAAGTCCTTCGAATCTGACAGCTACAGCTGGAAGGACGTAACCCTTTACGTTCCTTCGCGGGTAATAGTAACCAGGGTACCCCATGGATGGGTAATAGGAGACAGTACCAATATGCTTCTTGTCTTGATCGACCATACCGTCGCAGGAAATTATCGTTGGTGTAATACCACTCTGAGGATACAAAAGTGGTTAGTTGGACAGAAACGCGTCAAATATGAAAGTAAACTGGCAAATAAAATAAGATATATGCGAAATAAATGCGATGAGTGAAACATGACAGGAACTGATTGTTTAAGTCATACCGGAGAGTCCTTTGGAAGAGTTTCTGCATATGCGTCGATTGACAGTTTGACGCCTGGCGATATCCCGACTGGAAGTTCTCCAACAATATCGTAGTTGTCTGGTACCCACCCGACATCCTGCAAAAACATGATTTGCATGTCAATGGTGTTAATGTAATGAAATGTAATAATGTAAATGATAGCGCAAGTAGTATTTTGTTACGAAAGAGTATACAGGGTGTATCTGAACTCAGTGCCCCGACGTATATGACTGCCTTCCTAGCCACCAGAGGATCGATTTAAGTATAGGAATCATATGTCTGGGCAGCCTCATTACTGAGATACACTCTTTAGCGATTTTTGCCTAATCGCTCCTTCTGACTTTTAAATAGAATTTTCTGGTGTAACTAGCCAAAGAGGCCTTACCACCTGTGGGCAACAAACCAACAAAGTCCCACCCCCCGACCTTCCAGAGCCTTCTGACTGGGGGAGGGTTCGATGGGTGGCCTAACCGACAGGATATTTTGTACTACATGTTTGTGGCCAATTATCTCCGTAATGAGGCTGCCCAGACATATGACTCCTATACTTAAATCGATCCTCTGGTGGCTAGGAAAGCAGTCATATACGTCGGGGCACTGAGTTCAGATACACCCTGTATAGGCTGATATATCCGATGGTGGTGGTGTCTTTAACCGATACAGTTGAGAATCCTTTATCCCAAATTCCAAAATCCGAAAAGTTTATTGAGAGCTGACATGACGGGCCACGAATGGAATATATTTAACCCTGTCAGCCATCAAAAATTCCTGCTCAAGAATGCATGATGTTATTACATATGAAACTCACAGGTGAAGTCGAGTATGGAACCAGTAACAAATAGGCCCAATCGGCTTTTTAATACCATGCTGTGGCTACAATGCTCGTCACCTTTTCATTTGGACAACCCACATAGGAAATGCAGGCTGTTTATGTATATGAACATTATTTTCAGGCATTTATCCCATTCCAAAGCTGTCCCAATTTATATATGCAAATTTACAAAATAATGTTCCGAAATGCGAAACACAGGACTGCTAAATCTCCAAGATTTAGGGATGCGTAAATACAAAGATTCCTGTGCATCGGTTAGGAAATTTTTCCATATTAATGTTTATATGATACTGTTTAGTAAAATACCACTGTGCCAAAATGACTGCCGAATAATTTTCAAATTATTATTTTGTTAAATATGCGCGTACAGTACATATTATATTAGGAATACATTCTGTAATTAGATGCCCATTTGTACACTGGACTTACTGGATTAATTTGTATCAAAACGCAAGGCTTTCCTATTAGGTATCCAAAGTTGTTGTTGTCAGCCGAGCAGTAACCAAGGGTCCCTGCTGGTGTGAACCTGCAGACTCTGTCATCATTCGGGGTGTAGTTGTAGTAGCATGATCTATACGACACATCTTGAAGAGGCTGGTAATAAGCTACAAATATAATATGAAGATTACGTTATATATCTGTTAGTGTTGTGTTCAACTTTTGGGACGTGTTAATTAATATAATCATTATTAAGTTTATTAAGTACCAGGACGGCTTTATATTGACAATTATTTTATTATATAGGTGCAGCCTGTACTTACTCTTGAGAAACGTGTCTATATTTTCTGCCAGCAAAGTCCAATTTCCATCCCTTCCCTCCCGAAAGTGCAAGATGCCCTCTGCATTCGGTTCAGGATGAATGGTCAATCCTTCGAATCGTGGCACTCGGGAAGGATTATCTGAAAGAATGTGCTGTGATTCTGGCTCAAGAACCCAGTATGCACAAGGTCGTACCTGCACCAGACGAATGGGCTGGGGCTGGAATGATAACTAAGAAAAGCACGAGGAGCATGGTGAGGGTCACTGTAACGAGAAGAATGCCACGTTATGCAGGGTTATAAAAAATGTAAACATACGCCAGTAGTACATATATCAAGATTCGAGAGCCAAACCCCTGTTAGCATTTTGGTGGCCGGCCAAGGATATACAGTCCTGAGTCACGGCCAGAACTAGGAAGATGACGCTGTCTTTTTATTACTTTCCCCCGGAAACTGCCTTGGATATCAATTACATTGTTTCTACACCTTGTTCGTCTGACAACTGCAGGCCTGCGGTTTGTTTGTCTAAATGGTTTAGTGCCAGTGGGGTAGTCAGTGAAAAGGATAAAGCATGTGATGCATATAGTGATGGCGTCGAAAATCTTGTCGACTACAACCGGGACTGTTGTATGAAAACACGAGTCTGACACTATATGAACTCTGACACGAGGCCCTTGCCCAGATGTTCTTGAGCTCATTATGAGAAACCGAGCAATAATAGCGTGAAAGCACGTAACTGCATATGCGCATAAGTTATATGGCAAGAACATGTAACCTAATTAGCTTACACGTGAGTGGGAAAAAGGGCGTATCCTAACATAGCTCTATCAAACTTATGAGGTAAACAAGTTTAAAAAAATTTACTGCAGCATTATTTGGGCTTGTTTGCCAGCCTCACGTGTATTTTCGTGTAGAATCACTGGAATGTTTATTGTTCTGAACAACAATCCCAATATACATGACAAATGGCGCAATGTTATAAATGCAAAATCTTAGCCTTGAAAATCAGTTGCAAGCCCTTCCTCCATGAATATACTTGGTAAACTTGCATTGTGTCTAAACAATATATTGATGAGTAGCATTGACCAACTTCCGGATGATAGTTTACACACGTGTGTACGTAGTTAAAAGTTGCTGGCGTGTGATGTGTACATTAGCATGAAGAGATCTAGGCTCTGCAACACAAGCCCTTAACAAGCGAAGCAAACACTCACATAAATATTTGTAAACATGAGACCCACATTGCCTGCTGGCATTTTAGAATAACAGGAATCAATTTTCTCTTGGCTATACGTAATTCAATTTGCACGGTATGGGATTTTTGACTATAACTATACGTACAGTTTTGATTTTGAAGGGGAATTGCATGCCACTTAACATTTTAATCGATTCAGGATGTTCATTCATACCTTTACAGTCCACTGACTCAAAGTATACAGGCTGCGAATAAAATTCTCGCATAAATTCAATACGGAATCACTCTCTTGCAAAGCACCGAACACATTTCCAGATTGTGATTTTCAAAGATGTCAATACGTAATTGGGAGCTACTTCTACCGATTAAGGGACAGAAAAACACAGCTCATGATGTGGTCGAATTATACGTAAAATCACTTTCTGCGGTTAAAAATCACGGGGGTGACAAATTCAGTTGAGCAGCCAAACAAGGAAAACGCAGTAACGACACTTGACACTTAACAACAATAATGTGACTCACCGAGCAGAATGACCCCTAGGAAGGCAGTGATAACAATTCTCGTTCTTTTGTCCATAGCTGAGGGGACCACCTAAATTCCAACTGATACAAAGCACTTGTGGCCCGGTCCACTGTCGGTGTAACTTTGGATCCGGAGCTATTTTTGCTCGGGCCGCAAAGAATTGGCGGGGGTCAATTGTGCTGCCCCTCTGGTGGCTATGGAGGGAAACTGGGCCAAGGAGTTTGAACTCATCGGGGGGGCTATAAGTGGCTTCCTTCACGCCCGGGTGAATTTTTGGGGGGATTGAAGGAAGGAGAGGGATAAGGTCTTATCTCAAGTACTGCCCCGGTCCTTCTCCTTGGTGGTAAATTTTGTTTCTTACAATTCTGAGACATGCCTGGATGTTAATTTAGGCAGGAATTTTATGGCCTTTCTTTGGGGAAATGCCAAATACTTAGAACAAAATAAAGACAAGTGCAGCGTTTAGTGCTGAAATAGGGGTCATTTTTTATAGTCAACGAATTACCTACATTATGCATCAGTTCAGAGAGTTTGATAGAGAAGCCCCAAATGCGAGTATCTGTATAAGAAAGTTATCCTGCAGTTATATTAGTTATAAAATTGTTATGATATACCAGGTACAGTACCTACATTTACATTAATTCCATTTCCATTCATATTTGCATTATTCACTCTGAATTGTAATTATCGCGGATTTCTAAAAAGCCCTGCAGGTGACTTGCCCGTTATTGCGCAGAAATTAAAAGGCACATATTAGTCATATTTTGGTTGGCTTGGCCATATCAACGTTATATAATTAACTGAATCACTCTTTCACACTGTTCTGTATGTGCGCACTTTGGGGTAAAATTAGGCTTTCTAAAATAGTTTGATACGTTTTAAAAATGTAGATCATAAAGATAGGAAAGTAGCTCTAAGTTATTTTTGTCGAATAGGCTGTATGCCAAACTCCAATAGGCTGTTCAAATCAACACCATCATGACCTTCATCAATATATTGCAGAATCTGTAATCAGATTTTGCTTTCTCAATAATTTTGGTCTTACATACTTTCTATTTTCTGCAAAATTAAGCTGCATCAGAAGTCAAAAAAATGTAATCGAATCGTTCATTGTGGTCTAGTCATACCTTATGTATCGGATTGAGCAGATAGACCTGTTTTTTCTTCTGATAAGAGAAACTCGACTGACTACGTCATCACACGATAACAAGCATGAAGTCAAGACCTGTGAACTAGTTCAAAGCAAGGAGCAGCATTCAAGTCCCCAAACTAGCCGTGATCGTATAGTGGTTAGTACATTGCGTTGTGGCCGCAATAACCCAGGTTCGAATCCTGGTCACGGCAGCTGTCAAAAGCTGACACGGCATGGGGATATTTTTGGAAGTTTTTTTTTCCAGGTTCCTCTGGAATGTACACTTGTACTATAGAGTAATGATGAGCTCGAAATGTTTAAAATAATAATATTGATACTAATAAAAATAAAATTGAAATTTTGCATTCGCATTTAGCTCGGTTTATCAACGTATGAGATCACTGAGCCCTTCCTACACCTTTTTTTTTTTTGTAGCAACCGGAAATGAGAGAAAAGAGGAATCATTGACCCCAACTTCGACTGTAAACAAGCTAATGTAATATAATTCACTGCAGGGTGCTTTGGACTCTTGTTTTAGTGACAAGGTTCGGCTATCTGTATGTTGTATTATCGCATGATATTTTGTAATGCACTCTACTGTACGTAGGTAAAGATTCAAACGCAAGTACTTGAAATGCACAAATAGTAAATTTACTGACTGATTGAATCATTATCGAGCAGATAAATAGGCATTGTTTATGGCTTAGGCCTCTGCTGGTGCTATTTTAAGCCGGGCTTTCGTTAGCCATTAATTACAGATTCCGCTTTTTTCTCGGTGTAATTGGCAACATCCGTAGTGCAGTGCAATAAAATTAATTTGCCTCTTCGCTTTGCCTTGTCCTGAAAGCCAAATTGGGAGAACCTAGTGTAAAATTGCAACTACTTTGCGTTATTGGCCATTTAAAAATACATTTGAGCCAAAAGTAACATGCGGTAATGTGCTTATGTTCTCATTTCTGCACATGCACTGAAATGTAAAGGTACAAGAATATTAAATTTGAAAAGGTTTTCAAAAAAATTACTCGCTTACTCAGAGGGGAGTAATTAATTGGCAGTGAAAGAGCCGGAAAGAGGTCAGTTATTCATTTTTTTTTGTATATTTTCCATTGAGGAAGTCCTCAACTTGTCCATTACTCGCTGCCTAATTTTACGATATTTATGGTTATTTGTGCGTGTATTACTCGGTGTATATTAGCATGCTATGTTTAACCGAGACTTATCATGAACGCAAATTGCCAGCGCCCACCCAGTTTTTCATGATTGTGCACTTGCTTCCACAGTTCGGCAATTTCAGGATTGAGTTTCAGTTTGTGCCTCTAATTATATGCCCGTTGCCAAGCCTTCAAAACTATAAAGTTATGTTCTTGGTTTGTACATGTATGAAATAAGAACTGGCTGAAAGGTTACATTACAATAATTTATTTTTACAAAAATATTGAAAGAAAATATTGTACACAACATGCATGTAATACATAATTACTCCAAAACTCAACATAAAAGACAAGAAATATTGCAAAACACTCTGAGATTAAATACATTTCCAATGAAATACAGCTTTGATTTTATATCACAGTTGCTGGAAAATACTGCTTACAAGTGTCTTTAAAAATGACATTGAATACTATAATAATACCACCAATATATTACAAACAGAGAAAGTGTGTCTTTTCTCGCCCTATAGACCTACTAATAGCAGCTCCACTGTAATGTGTAACATCGTAATGCATCGTTTATTGTGGAGCTTCTATTAGTGGTCAAAGTAGGATGACAAAAGACAATGTACAGGGAGTATTGAGTCTCCATTTTGTAGCGTACAGTGTATGCAAAAGTGTCGCTCGAAAAGTGGAGATTATTTTGAAAATTCCTCTGGCCGCGTTACAATTTTTTTTACATGAGTATCAACAACTCCAATCTTACTGTACGCGGTACTCTGTCCTAGGAGAGAGTATAAATGCTTTATGATATCATCTTCTGCCACAGTTATTAGTCAACTCGAAGTACAAATGTCACTTCGTCCCTTTCAGAAGCATTCTTGGTCCATATTCGACATCGAATTCTTACAGCCACACCACCTATAAAAGAAAGATATGTCAATTAAAATCAAAAATATATTTGGCTACGGTACTCTCTCGGTACGTACTATTCGGTCTGGAGAACCTGACAGCTACGACTGGATCCATGTATCCATCCACATTCCTCTTCGGAGGGAAATTGTAGGCAGGAAAGCCAGGTGGGTCAGGGTAGTAATCAAGTGGTCCCATGTATTCCACATCAGGTGCATCTTCACCTTGGCACGACATCCAAGCATTTTCCAGCTGAATCACAATGGCAACATTATAGGTTGTTAGTATTTTAGGTCATGTTGGCCAACCTGGGTTACATTACCTGTTGGGGATCAGCATATCTGTCAGAGATTTTCTTCTGCAAATCTTCTGGCATATTTTCTGGAAGCATGTCACTATAGTTGTATGTGGCAGGCACCCAGTCATCTGGCTGCAGTATAATAAATATTTAGTGCATGAAGATAAAATGAGAATGAAAATAAATGTCAATTCTGATTGAAATAATGATTTTGTTAATAACCCCAAGTTATATATTAAATAGTATCACATCAGTTTCTATTCAGTTCAATCCAAATAAAACATCATTTTTGAGTATTATTATGACTAGCAAATGACAATATATTATTATGAATAAGGCTTACCATATGAGCGTATATTAAAACGCACGGACTACCTCTGATATATCCGTATTTTAAATCTTCTCGGCAAAATTTGGCGATGTTTTGTGTGGGAAAAGCACACACTTGGTCCACCTGAGGGTAATGTCCAGGTCGGCAATCCACCACGGATGGACTGGGCTGATAATCTGAAATTGTGTTTTGGTTAGGTTTTGAACAGGGCATGAATTACTTTTCATCATATTTTAGAAAACTTACTGCTCAAATAACTCTCGATCCTGTACACATAAGTCGCATCCTCTTCTACGTCACCTATGTGAATCAAGATCAATCCATTTGAATTTGGATTTGGCTCGAATTTGAGACCTGTAATAAAAAATTAAGCAATCAAATCAATGCCCATATACAGATTAGGTGTTGATTTACCATATTCACTTGTTCCTGGCCTGGCCATAGCCCCGCCATAAACAGTCACGAACACTGTAATATGTGCAAAATGCTGATTAATTTGTTTTAAATAATCGTCACTTATACCTTACCTATAACACTTGTAAGAGCAATTAAGGCTGCAACCACCCCTAGACAGATCCACCTGTTCCTCCTGCTGGCAGGCCTCCTGCTGCCCGATTCAGGCATGTCAAGATCTGTCACCAACACAACCCTATTCAAGAAAAGCGACGTTGACCGCCAAGCTACTTTTTAAGAACTCAAACACTGACACGTCACAACATTGCATTGGTGTGCATTCTTAATTGGAGGCTACGTTGCCACCTCTGGGCTCAACCTGTACTCAACATATTTTGTTTGTTTGGGAAACTAGCGGTAGATGGCGTGGCAGGCGACGTTTTCAGATTGGCTTTTTGTCAGGGTCGTGAAGGTCACCAGTTAATAAGTTTATCGGTGTTTATTGTTATTAAACAGGGTTCCTAGAGGGGATGATGATTGGCCTAACAGATTGATGTGTTTGCTGCCACCAGAGCCATCTGGGAGGTGGGATCTTAGAAGTAGGTCAAAAAAAGGCCAGGATCTGTGAACCAGTAGAATTGAAAGAAGAATTTGCAAGTCCCAGAACTAGCCGTGATCGTATAGTGGTTAGTACATTGCGTTGTGGCCGCAATAACCCAGGTTCGAATCCTGGTCACGGCAGCTGTCAAAAGCTGACACGGCATGGGACATATGTTTTGTCACTGTTATATTCGTTTCTTATTTGGCTTCCGCTTTTGTATATACACGAACCAAGTGCAAATTAATATCTTTAGAAATTTATTTCACACTAATTTGTCGTGTTGTTGCTTGAGGAAGGCCATTTTCGTGATAATCAATTTTTCTTGAGTATGAGCATGACCATACAAAATTCCCAGCAGAGTTTCCTGTAGGAGCTTAGCTGAGCAATATTGTTGTTGTTGTTTTTTTTTTGAAGGAATTCCGGCATTTCATATGGACATGTGCAGGAGGGACCAAACTATTATTATCAGGTTGTCTTTCAGCCAATGCTGTAGTGAACGACAAATGCTCCCTCTCAATTGTCTAACAATATAGGCATTCCTAGCGGGAACCTGTCAAGTTCACCAAATTGGTAAAGGGGAGGTTTCCCTAGCATTTTACCCAATTTACCAGAGATGACTATGAGGTTGAAGTGGATGGTTTTAAAAGTCAAAAAGTGATTTATCCTATTATTCTCAAAAGCCATTTACGACATTCTTATCGTAACTCCCTACTATAGATAGTGTGGTCATTCAAATTCCATGATCTGTAATTCTGTATTAGGCTAAATGAAAATAGATAACGGCTGCCAGATATCCTAATATTCTGAACTATACTCATCGAAAAGAAGCATAACGCAAAAGTCAGCCGTCTGCTTGCAGATGCAAATGACACGTTACATAATGAATGACACTATATTGGCTTACCATGTGTGGGTATAATATCAAGACGTAGGGCCGACCTTGTACATATCCGTACTTCTCCGACCGCTGGCAAAAGTTTCTCAAGTGCTTCCAAGCTTTTATGCGCTGTAAATTGCTGTAAATTCAATAGTTTCAAATGCTGCCTTGCCGTTTCAAACTCCTGAATAGCCTAGGTAATCTCTTTTAAATCTAGCTTGGAGAAATGACATGCGAAACAGTAATATTACATGCCCTATCGAGAATGGAATCAGTCAGAAGCCAATTTGACAGGGCCGATCAAAACTTTAATTTAACGCCAATGTTAATGAGTCATAAGAAGGCATTGTAGAACAGATAACTACTTGTACCATACTTGAAAGAATATTGCTCCTATTATTCAGATGCTTTTATGTCCATTTCTGATTGGTATGTGATGTCTACTAATTGAGAGCTGACTTGATGAGCTTTTGGGCTAATAGGGGCAAGTCCAATTTGTATACTACACACCCATTAGCTTCAATAAACTTCTGGCCTTCAGAACAATTTTTATGGGCTTCCGGACGTTGCCACTTTTCCTCACACTTTTCATATTTCCATTGACAGTAACAGCTTGCTTCTAATTGCAGGTGCACACATGCACACTCAAATATTTAATTTGTTATTTATTGACTAGTATTACGTACAATTTGATACGACAAAACCAGGCAATAAATTTGTTGAGTCTATTTTTTACATACGGTACTGGTATTTATTACACAGTTTGATGCCATTGTGCTTTTGTCAAAAAATTAGTCACATCGTGCTATTTAGGGTACATGAAGTTAGTTAGCATGGCGTAATGGAGGAACTTTACACAAAGCGGGTTTCATGATATGAATGCGAATGAGAAATGATTCACTCCTTGTCGCTTAATCAACTCTAAGTTTGAAGCGGAGTACTCCTTCTCCGCTGGGTATATTTTTGGCCCACAAGTTGCATCTGACAGAGATGACCACACCCCCTGGAATGCCATAATAATTCATTTAACTGTGCAGCAGTGCTTTGGCTAACGAGGGCAGAATCTAGCTAATTATACTTACTTCTTGGACCGCTGAACTGCACCGCTACAAAAGGCTCGGCGTATCCGGGATTGTTCCTGCGGGATGGGAAGTAGTACCCAGGGAATCCGGGCATTGGGAGGTAGCGAACACCCATTAAGTTGTCAGCGTCTTGATAGTCTTCACCTTCGCACGAAACCCACACTGTCTCCAGCATTTGGGTGTACTAGAAACAAATGAACGGAATTAGTTTAAAAGTGACATTTTAGTAAACATATTACATTCATGGATAATAACATGAAAACCCATTAAGTCAGATGTTTTATTGGGACAATATCGGACAATATTGTTGTGGTCAATATTTCATTAGATATGCAAATGAGCCACACATGAATACACGTGAAACAATCAGTTTATATTTTGGTCAAAAAATACTTCAATCGACTCAATATTATATCGGAAACATTAATTTGCATTTCTATAAGGACCATGAAAGAGTTCGCAATAATATTGCTCCAATAGTATAGCCTACTATGTATTGTCATTTTGGTGCTGGGATGTCAGTGTTGTTTTTATCTCTTACGTATTATATTCGTACTGACACAGCTGCTTCCCTTCAATGAGAAATAAAGACATTGCACAAGACACTTACCCCCATTTACGCATCACTATGCATGTATGCCCACCCTGTTTTCAGCTGCCACGACAAACTTTGTTGTGCCAAAGAAAATAACTAGATCCTTCATGCTTTAAAATTTGAAATTATTCCTGTATCAATAAGACAGTACATGATAGATGTCACGTAGTATGTGTGTGTAACCATTAATTAACTTAAATGATTACTCCACACGGTTCAAAATAATTTGATTGCAGGCATTTTTAGTGTATTAACCTGGTTAGGGTTAGTAGAGACTCTCTGGGATGTAATGTACAACTTCACGTCATTAGGCATCTCCTCTGGAAGCTCATTTGGGGTGTAATATTCTGGAACCCATTCTTGTCTCTGGTAAGGAAAATATATTATTGATTACCTTTTGTGGTCGTCAATCGCATCCAACTAATGAAAAAACCAAATCGTTACCATGTGAGGATAGAGAATGATACACGGTGTTCCTGATGGGTATCCATAGTTCTGTTCACGCCCACACGACCATCCCATATCTTTTCGGAACACTTGGCATACTTCATCCTCATGTGGCAACTTGTTCCAGTTGCATGTTTTTGCACTCGGGCTCGTTTCTTGCGCATCTGACATATTAACAGTACCAGGTGTATACGTAAACACTGTCATGAAAAATGGCATTTATCCCACCGGTAGGGCCGCACTTGTGGGATAAATGTCTATAGTGTCATTGCGAATTAGGGACATTATTGATATTGCAAGTGTCACTTGGGTATCGGAAGTTGAAATTATTTTTTCCATTTTTCTGACTTCGACAGACTCACCATAACGCATGAGGAAAATTTCCATTCTGTCATATAATCTGCTCCAGTTTCCTTGTATGCCGTGTTTGTAAGAAATTAAAGCAGTGTCCGGGTCCAGATTCGGCTCGAAAGACAGACCTACAACAGATGTCAAATTTGGTTTTTATATTTGAAATTATTAATATATTCCAACCAGTAAGCATTATAACAATGCATACTGTAAATATATACGTACCATACTTGGAGTCCCACCCTATTAACGCCAGCGTAAGCACCAATACAATTACTGCAAAAATTTAATGCGTAATGTTTTCAAAGCTCATGTATAGTATATATCGTCGTCATAATTTTTCACATGCGCCACATGTACAGTACCGTATTTCATCACAGTGTATATTAAATAGTTTCAGATATTTTGGAATTATTATTCAATGTCATAATGAAGCATGCTGGTCCACTTCCATTGATTGGGTGGTTCTTTCATCCTTCTTTTGGAAAATACTGCTAGTTTTGAAAATAATGGAAGGACGCTTAACTTAAATAATTTTAACTAATATCTCTAGACACTTAACCTAATAAGGATGTGTCTCTATTGTCAGAATCACGCTATGAGCGTCGGGGCCCCTTCTACTAACTTATCAATTCAAGGACCATCTTCCAGGATTAGTCGCTGCCTTGTGATGTCACGCATTGTCACATGCATGCTTATTAACTACTCATTCACTTTTGGAATACTAGCTCTATGAATTTGCAACTAATTCACAGATACTATGTATCACACATGGTATTACGTTGTACTATTATAATGCAGTATAAACGATCGCACTTTCAAATTTTTTACATTCTGCACCACTATACACTCACCCAGAATAACAGCTGTGGTAACTCCTCCAACAATGCAGCAACGTTTGCAACTCTCGGATGGCATTTTTGCGGATCAGGCAGTTGAAGATGACTACCTCTGTTATAAACGCACTTTAGAGGTATGTGCTGCCTAAGTTCTCAATTGACCCGCGCTACGTCACCAAGTCTTAAGTAAATGAAGGACGCATGCGTGACGAGGGCTCTATTTTTTTTATAACAAATTTTGACAAGGGTCGCATCGTATAAGTAGCACGTGTCATCCATGAATATCATGTCATTATTGTGGTGGTAAAGTCATAGTCACAGTCTCTTTTATCAAGCCGCTAGGAAGCAATAATAAATAAAGAGAAGTTCCATATTTTGCACTTTTATATCACTACCTTTAGTATCTATTTTATTGACTATGTGTGGTAGTTTGTTATTGGAATCTATTTGGTGACAGACTATTTGGTGACAGAAATTGATTGTTTATTAAAGCTGTGGAAAGAGAAAATACAAAAACGCATAGTATTAAGTGAAAATAACAATTTCGTCTAATTAATATTGTTATTTTTATACGCTGGTTTATACTGTACATGTATTTGATATGGTAGGTGTAAAAAGTAGCTTCAATTATTCTTCAATATAAATTTTAAAGTGGACGCTAGCCTGGGCATCGGGAATATTTTTCGCCCACATACGACACACAACAGAAATAGTGACGCCATCTGTGAAGAAAATAATATTTAAAATCGGACAAAATTGACAGGATTTTATTAAATTAGTGTACTTACTTGCAGGCTGAATAAGCTGCACAGCAATAATTGGACCCAAATATCCTGTCACATTCCTTCCCTCCAAATGGTAAGACCTAAACCCACTTGCAGAATAGTCAATTGGCCCAACCAATTCTTGGTCAGCTGGAGTTTGTCCTTCGCATGTCATCCACACAGTCTTCCGCTACATATGCGAATGCATTGTGTAAGGTTAGGACTGTATATTTGAACTTTTGAACCATGCCTCCTTTTACCTGCTTAGAATCATCTAGAGCTCTGATGTAGTTTTGTAGTTTTATAGGCATGTCCAAGGGAAGCTCATCAGTATGGGTATAATAGTCTGGCTGCCAATTGTTATCCTGAGTGACATGAGAACAGTGTAAATTTTGTGTACCAGAATCACTCTGTATGGGCATGAGCATAAATATTAAGAAACCGATCATGATTGATCTAATGCTTGCCATTGATGGATGTATCAATATGCAAGGTCTTCCTTTATCGTATCCAAAATTCTCACTTCGTGTGCAAGTGTATATCTGATGATTAATTCCTCGAGCCAGTTCAGACAGATGAAAATTACAGAATTTTCCTTCAGGTGGCGGAAAATCCCATGTACATATGACCATATTTTCTGCAGCAGTTTTGCTGGGAAGTTCATAAGCTGTAAAACACGCAGTCCTATACTGATGAATTCAGAATGGTGCAAATTAAATAAACAAGTTCTTTTGTGTATCGAGGTTCCCAATTATTCACAGGTGTACTCTAATGTAGAATCAAGTACATAACTTAGGGCACCTGGATCGGAGTACAAATTGGCTACACAGAAAAACATAACTTTGTAAGTGATTCTCACCTTGCAAATATTGTTCCAGTTTGTCCACATACTGACTCCAACTTCCATTGGGTCCTTGTGAAATGTACATTACTTCATCTGGGTTGCTTTTATTATTTGGCACAACTAAGAGACCTGAAAATATTATTACATATCATTAAAATATGTAAATAATAAGAACGTTTTCGTATTGTTACTTGCCGCCAATAATCTCATCAGTGCATTTATCCCTTGTTCGTAATGTTAGCACCAAGGCAATTATGATAGCCACTGAAAGTACAAGATAATTGAAGGTATAATTTTTACGTGTGTAGATAAGCTGATGTGAGAAAAAAAACTAAGAAACTACGTATCTTACCTAAAAGAATGGCAAACAGTATTCCACAGAGTATCCATACACAGGTGTTGTTTTTTTTCTTTTCCTTCTTCTCGATCTCTTTCTTTTCCTCTTGCATTTCAGTTTCTTTAGATCTTCACGTTGCCACCTAGCACTTACATCTGAGCAAAAATAAAAACTTTCCTACTGAATCATTACAGAGGTGCGTCTTCCGTGTGTCATGCTTTTAAATAGTTGGCCACACGCATTCCATATGTACTCTGCATTTTTTCCTCCGTCAAATCGCGTCCTTGACTTGTGAATAGATTTTACAAGGCCAAGGACTTGGTCATGTACTGCGCTTCATTTATATTCCATATTCGTACGTAAGTTTCATGTTGTACTTTGTTTCAACTGGTAGCGAGATGGGAACGATTATGGTGTAGATATGAGAGGCCACGGAACAAGAACCACGCTAATTTTATTTTTCCGTTTTGTTTAAATTTTGTTTAAAGAATTCCTTTTATCCACAACACATTAAAGAAACATTGTGAGTGGGACAAAATGAGATTTGAAAAAATGTTTTTTGAGAAAAATGCAATTAATTATACAATTTAATATACAGCTGTATGGTTGCATATACCTTTCAGTTCCCAGATAAACCAAGGAATGTCAAAAATCATAATTTTCGTATCTCTTTTTTTGCATTTTGTTACTGGGTTGAAGTCTGTTGAAGTCGATGTATGTATCGAAATAAACTAGCCCAACTGGAAGTGTAATATTTTAATTCCAAAATTCACTAATCTGTGTATTCATTTTAAATTCCACACACAAATATCATCATCTCACTTTCACCTTTTCAACTGATATTGCTCGTTACTTTTAATGAAATAATAATTAACGGTCCAGCAAAAGTTCAAACATTACAGATCCCTGGTCATCTGGAAGATTTTTGGCCCAGATCCGACATTTATTACGACCTCGTCTGAAAGAAGAAATTATTATCAATCACTATATCATCACAATCATGTTCTTATCATCATTACTTACATTTTAGCCTTTGAAATTGTACTGCCACAAGTGGATTCAGATATCCACCAATATCGGGTTTTGCTGGAAAATAGTAGCTTGGGAATCCCCTTTTTGGGTAATAGGAAATTTGGCCGAGATTCTCTTTGTCAGCACCATGGACACCGTCACAATGTATCCAGAGTGTCTTTAACCAAAAGTAATTCGGTCTAAGTAATTGGCGGTCAATTGAATTATAATATTCAGTTTCCCTTTTCTACACATACTGAATTACTCTCCCCATACCCACATAAAAACAGAAATTACAATACCTCATTACTGTTTGAATTTCTGATGTGGTCTTTGAGATTCATTGGCATTTCCTCTGGAAGTTCTGACAACGGATAATATTCTGGTGTCCAATCACTTCTCTGCAATAAAATTACTTTAGTTATTACATTATTTTTGGTCTAATATACTAGTTTTTCATACAAATTTCGGATATAATATGACACATGGTCTTCCTTTGTCGTAACCAAAATTGTTTTCCACGTTGCAATCGGTTTTAGAAAACTTCCATTCAACATTGCACACTTCTCCAGCTGATGGACGTGCATCCCAACTGCAGTTCACGATTGTCTTCTCGAAGGTCGGCTCTCGTGATACACCTTCATATTCTGCGTAAGAAAATCGTACTATTGTATTAGCTATAATTTTGCAGATCATTTTCGGTAACTGACATTTATTTCAAAGCAAGGCCGCGCTAAGTGGAATGATATATCAGAATCTCGCAACGAGAAAGTAGAGTGGTTTGACAAAATAAAATGAACACCTGGAAAAATAGATTGAAAACCAAAACAGGTACGGATATGAACTTTACTTGGGTTTTTAAGCTCTAGAAAACCAAAATAGCTGCAGAAATAATCTTGACTGGGTTTTGAAGGCTCTCTATTTATGTCACTTTGTGGATGGATTGTGGATGGATTGTGGATGGATGTAAAAATCCGTTATTTTGTCCAACTCGCGATATAATAATTATATTCTTTAAATCAATCACCAGGAGGGGGCGGGGGAGTGTCGTTCCTATTTTAGTTTTCGAATAAAACAGACGCGACATTTCAATCGCTTCTTGCAGGTGTTCCTATTATTTTGTCGATCCTCTGCAAGTAACTTGATTCTTTACTTCTTTGTATCTCTGAAAGCCAACCATAATTTAAATTCATTAAGACCTTCATGGACTCTAAACACTCCTTTCTCCTCTCTCCTAGCGCCTTTAACGACGGCTCTTCACTTGCAAAGACTTGTTTAAAGGGAATACTGCGTTGTCATCAGTTCAGAATTTAGGTCATGAATTATGGCTGTTGACAGATATTTTGTGAATATGAATGATGAACTAAATTCTGTAACATACTGCATAAGTAGTTTACAATATATTTATGGAAATTACGATAATATACATGTGTATACAGAGTACATGCATACTTCACCTGACACAAACTCGTGCAGCTTATAGGAATAGGTTTCCCAGGATTTGTCTTTCATCACGTTGAAATGAATTAACGAATGATGCGAATCCATTTTTGGGGAGAAAAAGAGACCTAAGGGAAATTGAAAGAAGAAATTAATTTTTATATTACAATAAATTATTACAATATATTACAATTATTTTCATATTACAACGTGGTGGGGAAATTGTAATACAGTAATTTTTATTTTAAACTTACTTTTTACAATCCTGTATTGCACATGAAAAGTTATCCAATGCTTCAATGAATGTAGGCCTACTGTTTTCTGATTTCTTGGCATACTGGTATGGCTTTTTTTTGAAGCAGTATTTATGCATAAATGTATTGATAGCTTATTCATCAATTACATTACATGTCAATAAGTACCCTGTTTAAAGCATCCGTCATGTGTCAATCATTTTCGGCAATACTATTTCTGAATACAATTTAAGTACAATAATATTGAGAGTTTTTGAGCCTTTGACAACTTCCCACTGGCTAGCAGGTTTACAATTCCCATTAATGTACTTTACCTGAGTCATTGGTGCTTCCACTTGTCATCGTTATTGCCAAGATTACTATAATCACTGTAATAAAGCACAGATTACATTAGTGCATTATCTGATTTTTGGCTAATGTAAGATATTAGAATATATCGGGAGAGGTACGGTATAATCTCGGGGAAAATTGACATTATTTACTGCGAATTATAACCTCATACATGACAGTCTGAAATGTAGGTCTACGTATATCGTCTCAGCTTCATTTCATAGTATCGTGAATAACTTTCGACCTCTGGAATAGATCCAGGTTATTGCTTCATGCCAGTAACTTCGAGTTAGTCACGACTAAGATTTTTTTTCTATATATTTATATTTATGTACCAATGATCTCTTTTACTATAAATATCGCGTTTCAAAATTTAAACGGCATCCTTACAGTTTAAATGTCGCCTACTCTCATGGTTGGTGTAGGATGAGGTTTATGCAAGGTGGGTGCAGGCCTATAGCCAAAAATTTTAGTATGACAGAACATCTATCTCACCCAACCATTCCATGACTGTCTCTCTCCTTTTTTTCTTTTACTCCTCTTCAAAGTGTCAACAAGACTTGTGATATCCGCAATATTCCTGCCTTAGGATTAAGCTAATGTTATAAAACATATAGGGTGTCGCAGGGTGTATTTCAGATAATATCATTATCAAGGTGAATCAATGTACAGAACATGAAGTTGGCTTAGAAGATATAGAGTTCATTAATATGTTTTGCTTAGTACTTAACGGGAGTTATTTCAACGTGTTATCATCATATAATCAAAAAGATAAAATGAGACTAAATCGCGATATATCTCACACTCATACAAGGTTACTTAATTGATTGTTACATATTTTCAGATGTGTAAACCCGTACAGGCTTCAATATATTCTACATTATTTTATTTCCCCGAGATATTTTCGCCAGACCATACCAGGCTTAATAAATTCTACTGTCCATTTTTGTCTTCTTTACACAAGCAGCTCCAGTTAAGCAACAATGGTTAAATATGGAAATCCATTGTTGACTAATTATTGGGAATTTAATGCTGTCCTTTATGTTTACGGTATGTCTAAACATGCAGTAGACATAGACGATTTCTGTTAACAATGTGGCTCGGTTATTCTTGTATAGTGCAGTAAACATATGGCGTCTTCCATTAAATATAGGTAATTGCAGTGGAGAGCCACCTGACATTATGGCGTGTTCCAGAGGTTATAAATATGATATTATGACACAATAGTAACAAGATGAAAATGAAATTTTGGGTTTAAAATGTTTTTCTGGCCATACCTATAAGAATAGCAGCCGAGACTCCTCCAATAATCCACAACCGCCTCCGATCATCACGCCGTGGCATGTCAAGCACATGAAATTGCTACAGTCTCCCAAAGGAACAAGAACTTTCTCTCCCCGTAGGCTTCCAGGAGTCGTTTGGCGTCAAGATAAGGTTTCGACTTCTTTTTTCTCTCTCTCTCGTTCGGCTTCCTGTCGTCACGTGGCCTTGTTGCCAACATGTGCGTGCCTGTGCAATATATGTTTATTGACTCTTCACTTGGCAAACTGAAAAAAATAGCATGGGCCCAGAAACTTTACGAAGTTGTTTGTTTGTCTTTAAAACAGAATAAGTCATCGTAGTGTTACAGTAAGTTTGTTACTGAAACGAAAATTATTTTTATGATGGGGATTAAATGGTTTCGTGATTTTAAACTACGTCAAACTGATCGGCTTTTAAGTACTTTGCTGGAAAGGGACTATAATAACTAGGACATAATAATAACCAAATACTTATGAATCATGAAAAATATTTACGCAAGGTTCTTGACGAATAGCATCATCTGGCAACTTCTAATCAACACATGGTAACTCACACGTTGAAGTGGCATAAATTTTCATTACTTCATATTTATTATCTGCATCATGATGAATTGATGAATCATTGCGCGTCTCCCCTTTGTTGATGGATATAAATATTAATTTGCAAATGAATAACAATTGTATTTCTCTGGTTTGCACAAATATTAAGTTATATCAATTTTGCATATTGAGCATTTTATTACGCAGTCTAATTTTTCATACTATTAATAATTTTTTTAATAATATTTGAAAAACTAGTTATATTTCGTGATGGTATTTTCAAGTACATTGCGTAATAAACATTACAGTACTGAACTATTGATTTATTGAAGAAGGACCTATTTAAAAAATAAATCAGAGAACAAGGAACATATAATGTGCAACACTATTTGTATGTAAAATCCAGTGTGATAAGTATAATCAGTAATGATTCCATCTAATCCACTTGAATATGGAAATGAAGATCGTCCCAGCCGTCAGGAATATTTTTGGCCCACAAGCTGCATTTAACGGAAATAAGCGTTCCAGCTGTGGAAAAAATCATTTGATATAATTAATGTGAGAATTAAAAATATTAATATATGGGTGGTTACATTTTGGTCGTTGGAACTGAAGGGCTATGACAGGTTCCAAGTATCCAGGAAGATGTCTCTTAGGAGGAAAGTAAAATCCGGCGAATCCTGGCCCAGGGTAGAATCTCAAAGGCCCTATATTTTCATGGTCAGTTATGTTCTCTCCTTCGCACGACACCCACAAAGTTTTCATCTGCAATAATACAAAACAAACTACTTTGAAGAATCTGGTTCATATTCATACCAAGTTTGAATTATATCGACTACTTCAAATGCACTTGCTTGTGTAGGATTATTGCGAACTAAGCTTATTCTCTCTTGAAGAACTGCAGGCATTTCATCCGGAAGGTCTTCTGTGCTGTTGTAATATTCTGGTTCCCACCCTTCTTCCTGTGAAATAACATAATTTCAAATTTAATTGCAATAACCGAACTTCTAGAACACTTTCCTATAATATAATGAGTGCAGTACATTAATTTGGATGTGTCCATAATTATGCGATAAAATTATAATTCTGATTAAATATTGAAATTACAAGGTGTATGACTTACATGCAACAGATCTTACTGAGTTACGATAAAGAGGGTCACATGCTTTGAATGCGATTGCTTGAAATTTGCTCAATTTGTTGTTTTTTTTGTTGTTTACAATAATTGGTACGGTATAACCCATTTCATGTCGTATAGTCAACATTCATGTGCGTCATAAAATATTATACTTTTATTTATTTATCGGTGTCCTTCATCGCTCCATATCCATTTTATCGGTAATAACATGATCGTTTGTCTGTTTGCTTACTTTAATGAGGTTAAAGTTGATAAAGAAATAATTCCTGGATTATATGATTATTTTAATGTTGAACTTATCTGCGATTTCCATCCAATTCTTTTCAACTTTTATTCGCAATCATGAAGACGCAACATGTTAATAACCATGACTTTACACAACAAGCAATTTGATCAGAAGTGAATATCAATTCGTCATGTTTCTTTGTATTGTTACATGCCTTATAAATTATTAATATTATGTGCTACTTTTCAAGTAATTATTATTAATCTAATCTATCTAGAGGAAATTCAAAAGGTGCCGTATATAAAGTTTGAATCCTACAATCATTGGGTGGACATTTTATATTTACATCAGTAGTGTAAAATTTTTGGTCTAGCCTGTTTTTTTTGTGCATGCTAACATACGGTATGTTTAATCACCATTAATAAAAGAGAAATACGGGCATTCGACTAAAATTTCTATAAAAAGTGACAGTATTGGACTGACCACAAATGGATACAAGAGGACACATGGTCTTCCTCTCCGGTAACCAAACTCATTTTCTCTGGTACACTCTGTACCCAACAGTTCCAAGTTGATCTTGCAGACTTGATCCTCTGATGGGTACTGGTCTCTTTGACACTGGACAAGATGCTCTTCTGCTTCCTCGCTTGGATTCTCGTACGCTATTTATACCAGCGCAGCGTATTACTCAAATACATAATGTAAATCCAGCTAAATTTAAATTATTTTATACGTACGTTCCAAAAATTCCACAAGTCTATCTGTGTAGTTGCTCAAGTTTTCGTCATCGCCGTGAGTTATCATAATCACCTTGCCTTCTTCACCAGGAATGTTTGGTTCGAACTCGAGCCCTAAAAGTGATTTCTAAATTTAATATGAAAAGTTCAAATGTGCAAAACCTATTCTGCGAGTTGAATGAGATGTTACCATAGTTGTCACCACTTGCTGCCAAGGCCACTACCAGAATTATAATGACGAGCACTGAAAATAATGAATGGGTCCTTTAAAATTTTGAGTGTTGGAATTACAATAGTATAAACCTGACTTGAATGTTGTAATGAGCAGCTGAGGGTAATGTTTAGACATTCTAAGTTAACTTGTTTACACTTATTTATGCTATTTGTCATTAAATAATGTTCAGAGAACTTATAATTAGCAATGTGTCTTTTTGTGTAGCTTTTTGAAAAATTGTCCACCATCATAGTTGAGAATGTAAAGCATAAAATAATTAAATCAATATAATCCATTTGTTCTTACCTAATAGGATGGCGATGACAGCACCTGCAATAACTAAAGATCGCTTCGGCATTATTGTCCTTCTGTACGAACCACTACCTTCTGTGTCACTGCCACTTGTGCACTGGGATGATATGAATGGACTAAAGAGTACGCTCCGGCGCACACCCAACTAGATTTCTTTGCGTCATCCTGAGCCTACACTTGTACTGCTCCATGAATGAAGGTCCTTACACTTCATTAATTAAGTCGCTTTTGGAGGATCACTCCCTAAAGGCTACATGACACCCTGCATGACACACCCAAACGCTGCAAATGCTTCTAGGGTTTGTTGGGAAATTTATACGTTTACTTGTAATCACATATTGAGAGCACACGATCAAATTAGTTTTAAAAAATGATGCCCAGCCTCACATGACCATAATGTCTAGAATGATAATTGAATCAAAGTTTTCAAAATTTGAAATTTATTTCAATAGTAGCTTTATATAAATTGACCCGAATACATTGTTTATGTTCATTTTGTTACAATCACTACATTAGTCAACTGAGAGTGTGAAACGGACATGTGCCCACTTTGACGGTATGTTCTTCGCCCATAGGCGGCAGCGGATGGCGACAGAATTCACACCTAAAATGTGGATATAAAATTGAGGTTTATGACATATATGTATGTTTCGATATTGATATGATGCATTGGTGCCGAGATTGGTGCATTCCAAATTTACGGTACTGTATATGTATATTGTATTATGATTGGTACTCACGTGTTGAACTGGTGAATTGTACCGCCACTAGAGGATTCATATACCCATCAATACTGTGGCGAGCTGGAAAATAGTATCCGGCAAATCCAGGTTGTGGGGTGAATTTTATTTCAAGAGCGGTGCCATTCTTGAGATTCTTCTCAGGTTTGCATGACACCCACAATGTATTCATCTGTTTCAAAGTGGAAGATAATTGCATTTTTTGATTGGTGATTAAAGCAGAAAAGATATTCTACTGATGATCACCGGAATACAGCATGCACTTAATTGACGGGCAATATAAATTATAGGTAATGGTAATGCTAAATGCTTGACAAATATAATTGAAGAAATTTTTGTGCTAGTTAAATTTGAATTTAAACTCTCAATAACTACCTGGAGTGGATGATGCTTCACTTTCTCAATGTGATCTTGCAGTTCCTTTGGCATGGACTTCGGGAGGGTATCGTTAACAGTGTAATATTCTGGGATCCAGTCTTCCTCCTAAAAAAATACAAGGTTTGCAAGTACTAATTAGTTTTAAGTCCAGTCTTTTCCTTACCATTGAAGGGTACAGGACGACACATGGTTTGCCAATATGATAACCATAGTGGTTCTCGTAAGTGCATTCATTTCCGAGCTGTTCTAAGTGGAAACGGCAAATGTGTCCTTTGTTGGGGTAGAAATCTTCATTGCAGGATACCAAGTTTTCCTTTCCGGCATGAGGATGGTCGTACTCTAGGGTTTGAAAGTTCTATGAATATCAAGACTATTAAAAGAAAATCATATTTCATATTATATTACCATGAAGGAAGTTTCTAATCTTTTCGGTGTATGGAGTCCATGTTTCATGGTCTTCTTGTCTCACAACAAGGGCCTGATCCTTGCTGTTTGGTTCATAATGAAGCCCTAAGGAACAAAAACTTGCTATTAATTTATTATTGTTTTTATATTCGAGCAAGAGTAGTGTGAATCTTACCTGGCATTATCACAGGACCAGGCATTGTAAAGAAGACCAAGAATAAAAGGCCACCTCCTGCAAAGAATTATCATGTTACATTGCATGTTTTACGTAATTGTGTAAGTGAGTAGGTGTGATACAGATTTACTTGTACTTCTACCACTTGCGAATAATAACTCTGCCCCAGTTTCGCCGCCTAAGTAGGTGAAAACAGGACGTGGACTAATCCGCCTTATGACACTAGCGCATCAGAGAAATAGTGACGTCACCGGGTAGTAATTAATTTTGAGTGTAAAGTGTAGCGCCTCAGCTTTGAAAATTTTACGTTCTGCGATAAATAATATTATTGATTTACATGCTTAATTTTTTAGAAAACCCGAACGAGTAATTTCATCTCCGCCGTCGAGAGAGAATTCCCGGAACAAGTCATTTCATAAGGTTTAACTCCTTCCCATTTTTAAAAATAGCAAGAAAGGTAGTTAGTCACCCGATCCTGCTAATTAATATATTCATACATCGCTAATGAACCAAACATTACATGATTGTAGTCCACATTCTCTACACAATAACATACGCTAAGAACAATTAGTCTGTGTTTTAGAATAGCAATCTTGAGTATATAAACTCACCTAGTACTCCAGCCACTAGCAATCCAATGACAATCAGTGTCTTCGGGTTGGCCATCTTGGTTATGCCTGCGAGTTCCATTTGAATACTGTAAATTTCAATCATTGTCCACTAGATATATCCTCGTTATTTCGACATGTTGAGCCACTTTTTGAAGGAAGTTCACTTTCCTGTTGATTATTTTGGTGGGAAATCCAGCTCGAGTAATGGGACATTTCACTACCAAATCAAAGACAAGCATATTGTGGTTGAGATACGTTTATTTTTCTTTCACAATACAGTCCTGCTCTACTTTTCGCTCCAGTCAACCTCGATTTTGAACCGGATGTAACCCTCATCAGGAGGAATGTTCTTTGCCCACAGACGACACTTGATGCTGATTGTAGTGTCAACTGCAATTCAAATATTTAATTATACTTGCTGATCATTTATTGCAGCCACTTACTTTCAACTCCTTGGAACTGAACCGCAACCAGAGGTGTCCGGTAGCCAGGATTATTCCTATGAGGAAAGTAGTACCCTGGATATCCTGGTAGTGGGTTATACACAACCGATGTGACAAATTGCCGATCTTCAGTTTCTTCTCCTTCGCATGACAGCCATAACGTTCTTAGCTAAACCCAGGATGACAGACATTTTTTTAAATGATAAGTTTTCATTTTCATTTGTCCTACATTGGTGAATTTATATTAATTTGTTATCTTTGAATGTGAGACATTATGGTTTTCTAGGCAATTTTATTTTGCCCATATCGAATATACATTTTGGAGCTAATAGGGCCTATAGTACGACTGCAGCCATACCTTCAGAGGATCTGTCTTCTCCAATTCTGCAATATGCTCCTTTAGGAAATGTGGCATTGTTGCTGGTAAATCTCGACTTGTTTGGTAATAATCTGGAACCCATTCAGCGCCCTGCATGGAAGTTTACAATGTTACACAGCTAATTTGTTTTCATTATATTGTGCTAAATTATGCATCCTCTACCTGCTTGTATGGGTATAAAATTATACATGGACGTCCTTCAGAGAATCCGAAGCTGTTATTTTTAGTACATTCGGAACCCAATTCAGCCAGGTTCACAATACAAGACTCGTTCGGAGTTGGGTACCTGTTGTAATGACAGTTGACCATGCGATTGCTGTGGAACACTTCGAATAATGGGTAACCAGCAAAGTCTGCAATAATAAAGTTGTCCGTCAGTCATTTAAGAACACTAACTCTGACAGTTCCATTAGAGTATTCAAGGTGACATGGCATTAAGCGTTGTTTAGCACTGTACGTAAGTACGGCTTTACTCACAAGATTAACTCTACCAGACCTGATCTTATTGGCGCAATTGCACTCTTGATGGTAAATTGTTATGTCAAGTGCTGAGGCCTATCTTGAGTAACTGATTTGAATACACCTATATTGCAGATTTTTTTTGACGCTTAAAAGTTCTGTCACCAATTTACCATAATTTTAAACTACCTTGACAATATTTAACATAATTTCCTGAAGTATAAAAGTATACATAAAATTCATAATCGGTCAAGTTAGTTTTTGCACTTGTCACATTAGAATGTCAAACGAACCTTAATTTTACTTTTAAAATTGACATTTGCTGCGCAGTGTGTGTTTCCAACGGTTTCCAACTAATATAAAATAATACCATAAAATGTGTAATACTCGTATGTCTTCATCATGAATTACTGGGGATGAATGAACTATGCAAAATATGGCAAATTGTCTTTTTTACATGCAGGATACCAGTACATGTACAATTGTCATGTGCAAGACATTTATATGCGTTAGATTACTAAATTTATTCCAGTTGGGTAAAACACTATAAAACAAAAAATATCCTGTAAAGTAAACGCCTAATTTTTGAAAGAAGTCTGAACCTTGTTACACCTCGGAACATTTCAGAGTGTGTATGTCATTGATATCGAGTTGGTGACTTTAACATTACTTAGGAATACACTCACAGTTGGTCTGCAGCATGTGATCAATTTCCTCTACATATGGAAACCAATCAGACTTTTTCCATGAATGAAATATCATTAGTTTATCCGCCACATCTGGCTTCATGGCTAAACCTGAAAAATATAAATTTGTTTTACTTTAATTACATAATTACAGTAGTAAATATTAGTGACATTACCATGATCTGGATCCACAGTGAGAGTAATTATTAAGATAATTGCCAAGGACACTGTAAAAATATAAACACACAATTAGTAGTTTTGTGTCATTAAGTAGTGATTATCTCTTCCCTCATGGCGCTCTGTTTGTTTATCTTCCTTGCTGCATTATTCATTGCGTTCGTAATTTATGGCATTCTTTAATTATTACGTGCACGTCGTTTAATTGGTATAAATAGTCCGCTTCCTGAAACATCTCTATGGACGCCATGTTGGACGCAAACATTGCACTTTATTGAAACCATGTTGTAACCAGATAGTGTCTCGTGCTGCCCTGCCCACTTTGTAGACTTCTTACTCACCACTTAAGAACAGTATAGCTCCGACTGCGAAGAGAAAAACCCGGGCCGACATTTTTGTCTCTGGACACACACACATGCACACATACACATTCAGAACTCCAGTGTCGCTTCCATTGAGGCAGGGAAATAGTGGGCGTCGCTTGCCAACCACAGATATACACTAGATTAGACGTAATTTGGCCTCTGGGGTTCGACCCCGCTGACCTCCGGCCTCCATCATGCTACTGTACACTCAAGATCAAAATTAATTGCAAATATGGCAGACGGGTCTTGCATGGGCTTGTTGTGGCCTGAGGTGATGTAAACATGTGTAATCACATTGGAGACTTGGACAACATTCTCATCGTACAAATATATACAGCTGGTTTATTAAATGAAATTGGTGGGGGATTTACATCGATTTGACCATGGGTTTACAATCAACATCAAAAAGGACTCCTTGGCAGTAATCATATCAATGTGATATATTCATTGAGTTGAGAGTCCTCACTCTCCCAGCCCTTATACACTCTATACAGGCGAACAAAAATCACTTATTGCACCAGGATAGAGAAGCGTACGAAGCCCCGGTTTTTTGGTATGTTTTTTGCCCACAGTTGGCATCTGACATGGACTTTGACGTTCTCTGAAAAAGAAGAAAAGACAAGTTAGTGTAAGAAATTAACAATGTTGCGCCGGTACTGGAATTCATGTGCAGAGATAATTTATTGTTGCATTACTTAATTAATATTATATAAATCTGTATGTAAATGACAACATTGCTGTCATTTTTTTGTCATTCTCTCAATTTGCCCAACTTCACCCAACAGAATATTATCTTGCAATGTAACCGTATGATTTAGTGCCAAAACCAGATAAAATGCAGAAAAACTTTTATTTCGGTACTGAAAAACATCAGATGAACGCTTAGTTGCAAAGTGTAATAAACCTGGACCTTCAGGTGTCAAAATATTCTTGCACTTTCAGTAATGACAACATCTTGTCTATTTCACAGCAATATCCCCTGCATAAAAGTGTTAGTGCTGTTGTCAGTTACCCCTTGTGTGTGTGATATCTGATATTTTATTACAAACTCAGTCTAAGGTGATACTGGCATTTACAAGTTTCCATTATAAGCAATACAAGATACACACGGTAAAAACTATCATAAAGTGACATCAGTTCATATTTTATAATGTTACGCTTGTCTTTACTATTTAGAGAGAATTTATTGTCATACCTGTTAGGCCGGGAAAACTGACTCCCACTAATGGACTGAGATACGCGCTTTGACCTCGGTATGGAAAATAATACGCTGGGAAACCTCTTCTGGGAGAATATTGAACATTTCTCAGGTTTATTCTATCTTCGTCTGTTTCACCTCCGCACCAAATCCACAAGGTTTCCAACTACAAATAAAAACTTTGGTTGTTAATTTGTTTCGATGTGTGAAATAAGTTAAACAGCTCACCAACACTGGATCTTTAGCTTCCGCTTCCCGAATTGCTTCTCTTAGATCAGATGGCATCTCTTCAGGAAGTTCTCGGCTTGTGGTGTAGTATTCAGGTTCCCAGTAAGGTATCTAAATAAGATGATAAAACTCTAATATGCGTGTTTCAATTATCAGTATTTGATTTATGCTCATGATTTAATTCGAACGACAATATTGATTATGTTATCGCAAAATTGTTGATATTTTTATTTTCTGCATAATATTAACCTTCTCAGGTAGAAGAATGACACAGGGCTTCCCACTCTCATAACCATAGTTGTAATTACTTCCGCAGCGCCATCCTAAGGAAGCAGCGTCGAATAAACAACATTTATCTCCAGTAGCTCTTCGGCGTCCATATGCACATGGGATTAGGTTGCTTGTCGGGTCAATGTCTTTATTTTCCACACCATTCGGGTACTGAGCTGCAACATTTTGAAGCAATTCCGATACAGATCATTTCACCTGCATATGCGGTAACTTTTTGGGTGGATATTCCGACCTTGACCTTTCAGAGTACAAAGATTTTTAGTGTGATTGACTAACGAAAGCAAGATGACATGATAATTATTTCAGTATTGCCTTAGTATGAGAGAAACATAATTTGCAGCAAGCGTAATAGGAAGAAAGGATTAAATGAGAAAACTGTGTGCTAAATATTTTGTCTGAAATTAATTGTCAAATTTACATTAAAATTAGATTTTATAATCACAATGGAAGCCTATTTATCAGATTTTTGTTGTTAACGTCTGATGACCCTTTTATATCTCAGAGTTGATATATATCTACATACTCATAAACTCATTGATGCTGTCCACAATAATGTGCCCATCTAGTGGAATATCTGCGTTCCTTCGAAAAGTTCCGTGGCGGAACACTATGCTATTGTTTTTGGTTTTTGGAAGCAGTATCACACCTGAAAAGAAGAGTTTGAATTAAATATATTCGTAGACCGGGATGAAAATTATTGTTTGCAACTTAAATATTACTACTACTGTAATTAACCTTTGAATGTTTTATCATTAATAAGTGAAAAAAATCACGACTTTTTCCATAAATACGGTCAGTCAGAGACCCAAGTCAATGATAAAATATATTTAACACACGACTGACCTTTGGGATAACATCAAATAACTGTCTAACATGCATGTCGTTGGAAAAATGGAAATATGAGAAGCTCACCCTCTGACATGTCGTTGCCCTTAAGCGTGAGAGCAAGAACAACCACAACAACTCCTGTGAACATAAATAATGTTGATCATGACAGCTAGCTCTGTAATTCGGCCTTGTCCAACGTCAGCCGTAAAATTTTACAACTGCGAAGTGTGACAAAGTACAGCTCCCATGAGAGTATCACAATTATATGGAGCAAGCAATGTTGGCGACAAGGCATGCCACATTCAGGGATATGTTAATATTTAGAATTCATTTTGATGATGTGGCATACCCTTCTCATAGTCAGAGAAACTTACTTGTAATAAAAATTTACAAGTAAGTTTCTTTGACTATGCGAAGGCTGTGTCATGTTACACTGACTATTTGAAGATAAAACAGCTTTAAACGTGATAACTGTGATTGTGAAAACTTATATTTGCATGGTTGGATGGATGGATGGCGGTTGAACCAAATATAACTCACCAACTAGAACAACAGCTACCACTAGACTGTAGAGTATAGCCCTTTTATAGCTCTTGGGGGCTTCCTGATCATTCACGGTCAAAGATTGTGAAGGCATGATGCGTTATATAGCCTGTAAAATAGACAGGTGTAGTACAGGAAGAAAGTACAAAGGAAAGTACATCAATGAAGTTTCAACTAGGTGAATAGTCACGTGCAAAATGATTCTGCATAAAAAATTCGAGTCTCATTTTGTGGCAGGTGTCACGGCTATAGCGCGTCAGTATTTGTATCACGATATTAAAATCCAATCGCACAGTTACGTGTCACAGAGTATATGATACGTCGCTGAATTCGCACATTTTTATAGCACATTACTGAGGTTGCTGAGTGTGCAAGATTGCTATGCTTATAGCGGCCACTGCAATGGCCCTCCTCTGGACTTTGCCGGAGGTAGTGATCGAGTTAAGCTAACCAGATCTAAGTGTCTCTTTAGGGAATAAGTTCACCGCAGATGGAATAATTGAGCCCCTTTTCTGCTCCATCATTCTTCCAAGGTCTCTCAATCGCTTCTTCTCTTTAACCTCTTGCCCTAAGTGTCTATTATAAACAATACGATAAGTTTAATATTGATGTTTGAAAGGGGAAAAAAAACAGTTTATGATAATTATTAGCGAATAAAAAAAAGTTGCACTTTTCTCTAATAACAATATCGGAATGTTAGGTGACATAGTGCATCAAAACATAATTATTAAAGTTCAGTGTGACATCAACTGCTTTGTAGGAAATTGATCAGACTGGCATATACAGAACATATGATGCTAAACACGAGCTGTCAGAGGTGTGCACAAAAAATTGTCTCCTGTTGTTTACTTTTAGTATACATAAAAATTTGGTGTCAAACTGCACACAATATCCACGTGACTGTTATTCCACACAAATTGCAACAAAGAAACATTCAATATCAGAGCATAACAGTACAGGACTCACCTCAATGTCCGAGGAAGCTGCTAGACAATTCCTAATTGCAAACTGCAAACCTGCCAATACAGATGAGTGTTGCGACACTCATCTGCCTGTACGGAGAGATTAAAAATGCGCCATAAGAGGCTGCGGAACACAAGTGTGTGTGTTTGGGCGGATTATTGTGCCCAGCTTTGGCTGAGAGAGAATATCTTATCGGAACTTGGGGACGGAACCCAAGTATATACCAGCGCCCTCTCGACTCAGCTGTATTTACTCAGCGATAGGAGTTATGTGTCGTCATCAGATGATTGAGCCTCTGATGTGGCAACTGGGTGAGCTGCAGGTGAAGACGATGATACCAAATGTTGGAGAAACAAAACAAGCCTTTCTTTTATTTCTACAGCTGGCAAGTGCTACACTGTATATTATTTTATTCTTTCAGAATTTGAAACTTAACAAAACCGTCGTATTCACCGATGTTCTTGGCCCATACCCGGCACTTCACACTTACTGCAATGCGATCTGTGAAATGAAAATGCAAATTATTTTTGGACTTTTCCTTGTTGCACGAGGCTGTGACCAAGAAGACCACCAATATACGACTTACCAATAAGACTAGTAAATTGCACAGCCACCAAGGGACTCAAATATTCTTCTTGCTCTTTGTAAGGGAAGTAATATGAGGGAAATCCATGGAATTTGCTATAATTTAAAACGCCAATGTGTTCTACGTCAACAGCATCTTCTCCATTACAAGATAGCCACAACGTTTGAAGCTATGAAAATATTAATGACATATTTGTTACGTATTACTCAGACATAATTAAAATTAGTCTCACCTTTTGTCGATCTGTTGCCTCCACTTCTTTGATGTACTTTTGAAGTTCCTCTGGCATATCTTGCGGTAGTTGGTGACTATTCTGGTAATATTCTGGCACCCAGTCTGGTTTCTATGAATGTAATTCCATTATGTAGGCGGAACTCTTTCAGATCGTATTTGAAACTAATTAACTAAGTGTGTATGATGTGGTTCTCATATTCTGAGCATACATTACCTTGACGGGATATATGAAAACGCAAGGCTTTCCTTCTTCGTAGCCATACTTATTGCCTATGTTGCAGGATGGGCCCAGATTTTTTAATCTAAAATCACAAACTTTTCCTTCAGTGGGCAGCAATGACCAATTGCAATCAACTATTTTGCTATGGTCAGAATGAGGCCGGTTGTAATCTGCGGTATAAAAAAATGAAATATCTGATTAAATAATGATCGATAAAGAAACCTTACTCTATCAAATTCACCTAACTGGACCAAACCGCAACTTTGAACTTATAGTATTAATATAGTCAACCTATTAGCATTTTTCAAACGAAAAAGCATACTTTCAAGAAAGACACCTAGGTCTGCAACCAGAGGTCCCCAAACACCAATATTGCCGCTTTTGAATCGAATCAAGTGGTCTTCTGTTCTAGGCTGATATAGCAAACCTGAAAATAATCCATATAGTTTTAGCATACTCCTCAATAGGCATTCTTCTCCCACTCACCTTCCCACAAGTCTGAACCTCTTCCCAAGGTGAGCGCCAGCACCACAATCAGAATACCTGCAACAAGTCGAAAGAATCCGAAGAACTATGCCCTGTTGACACGCATGATGGACTCGTGGCACACACGCAAAGATCTGTATTGTGTACCTACCCACAAAGAGGGCTCCAATTCCTCCAATAAGAAACCACATCCTTCTGGTTAGGGCAGCCATCTTTCCTCGTCGGAAAAATGACCTTCCCTTTCGTTTGGATCTCGAGGTCAACGGCAACAGGTAGACTTGAGGCCTCAGGAGGGAGGGAGACCACTGGCTGGAATGCAAACGCTAACAAACAACTCGTTTGTCACTTTCATTTATACCCTCTGTTGAGATGTGCTGATGTGTGAATCACCATCAGATATACATGGACAGCAGGGTGGTCCAAAAGCCTTTCTTGCCTGTATTTCGCCATATTTTAATGATCATAATTAAGATTTATTGAGTGACTACAATACGCGCTTACCAAGTTACCATATCAATGTTTGTTTTTCGTAGTAATTGAATGTCTCCCTGATATTTCTAAAGTATTTTGACTAACATTGTCAGTACTGCTCTCTGCGGCATGCCAAAAGTTGTAATGTTGTAATCACGGGGTGTGTCATGCGGTCATAGTGAGTGGCTCTTCAAAGCGAGTTTACCCCATTCCCGGTAGATGGAGAGGTGTATGAAGGGAGTGCCTAAGTTAAGGTGCTTCCGACAGATGGCAAACCACGTCCGATTACTTCCCTGGCCTTACTAGATACAGTAGTATGATTATCCATAACGGAGAGAGTGATAATTATTAAGAGTGAGAGACACTTCACAGTATGTTAAAAATTCAGCAACAATGGAATTAATTACAGAATGGCACGCAATATTGACATGTACCCGTTTCACTTAAATTTAGTTTGATATCAGTTTCACACATAAGTTATTTCGAGAGAGGCAAATGTTTTCAAATAGTTGTTTCTTGCATTTGGGAACATTTATGTTTTCTTTCATTCTTACCTCGTGTTTTTTTAACTTTCAGGTTTGGTGTGGAAATATGTTTTCAACTCATTGCCACAAAAGCGAGTTGAAATTAAGGCGAGATTTGTACTGATACGGATACAGTTCAATTATGAAACACGCAGTATACATATAGCTTGTATGTTTATACAACATAATTATTTAGAAAAGTTTGACGCAATTTGAGATTTTGAGATTTTGAGAAACCTGGCGAATTGAATATTGTCATGTTGAAAGTTGATTGGCTGATATACCTTGTACTAGGATAAATGCCTACACCCCAAATGTTTTGCATTAGGACACCCCTTTGAAAGATTGGCCATTAGGAACACTCGCAAACCTCCCACGATACCTATGACGTATACTCTGAGAACCTGAGTCAGCCTGCTGGCACGGGCTGGAATGATAAAATAATATTTTAAAAAACTCAATCAGCAACATTACGACAGATGTGCCGAGAGGAAATGTTTTGTTTGTTACTGTAGAAAGTAGACAACATTGATTGATAGATACTATCTTGTAAAAACCCAGTTACTTGTAAATAATAATAAATCAGCTCATACGTAAATTGTGTTTGAATCGGCTTGTTGTATCCAACACCACAGTGATAGGTAGTGACACCCTGTCGAGTTCGGAACTTCGGAAGGAACCCAATCCTGGCTACGCCAATTCTACCTTTTCCAGAGATAATTCCCTCCACGTGGCTTCCACCGGAAATGATTTTCCTGCCCGTAGGATCACGCTGGCCATATGTCGGTTCTTCCTCCCGCCCAACATTCATTATTTTTTTCACTCGTTTCCTCCTCAACTTCAGCCAGAGATCTAGGTCAAGTTATTTTCTCCTGACAGCACCTCTTTCTTCAGTTTTTTATTACCACCCTATATGTGGGTATTACGGGAAATAACGCAGGAAATTAATTAACACCATGCCAGCATTTATCCTACGTGTGGCCTATGCAGCATATGCCTACCGTTGTGTATAACTGCGCGTAACCAAATGACCATTAATTTAATACGACAGTAAATGTCCCTTTGTTTTTTCCTCTGGTCTAATAAACTAATCGCATGAATATGAATTGACAATGAGAAGGTCAGCCTTGTGCAAAGAAGCCAGTAGCCGTAGAAGGAAGCAATAAAGCGGTGGGCGGAATGGATATGGCATTATACACATATACCGGGATGAGGTCGATTTGTGTCCCTTATCAAGGTCAGCACATGGACACAATCCTATCTCGCTTCAAAGATCCTTCTAATTGCTTATTGTTCTCATGCTTTGGACCCCCCCTAAGGCTGATTTGTCTATTCACACCAATGATCCAAGATGGCAAAAAGCTTGAGTCGGAAGTCATACATGGTGGATGGATGAGCTTGGGAAAGAAGAAGATCGACCAGTTCTCACCAGCAATGTGTTTTGCACTGGAAAAAAAATGGGGGAAATCCGCCCACACCTAGGTATACGGGATGCAGGGTTTCATGGCAGGCCAAGTGGACTTCCTCGCTGTGGCCACTTCCTAGCCTCAGGGCATTATGGGGGTGGCGACGTACTGCTGCTGTATTATGCCCCTCACCTCCCACACACAAACCAGACCGACCCCGTCGCACCGCCGACCACCTGGTCACCGTGCGTGCGCCCAGCCCATCCACACTGGCAGCCTGGAGGAAACGGGGATGCTTCATGTCTCATTCCGCTAGCTATAGATGATTATCGTGTGGTTTGGAATCTGTTGGGCAACACACTCCCGAAGGAACTCGTGTCTGATTGATTTCGCCAATGGTAGGATGCTTATCAGCTCACCAGTGCAAGGGCATTCTTGATTATTTATTGAGAACTCAATAAATCACAATATACCGGTATGCTTGCCCTGCTATGTAGCACAGTAGAGGAAAGTACCTGTCACACATGCTACTTGTATAACCTTGACTTTTTCCTACTGTGGCAGACGGCAGAAAAATTAATTTTATAGACTGTATAATTATTGTACGTCGCAGACAGTTTTCAAAGAATTCTAATGGCAATATGGACTATAGACATGTCAATTATAATTATCTCGGCTCAAATTCAAGGTTCTCTCCGGTCGTCATGGAGATCATATGGCTAGTTTTTGTTGTTGGTCTACGTACGCCTACGTTAGACCTCCCAGGAAGCTTGTAACGTCCCGCACAAGTCAAATTGGTATAGATTCAGGGAAATTTATATTACGTATATTTTGTGATGGTATATAGGGGCAATAAGAACCCTTACTGGGAAATGAAGCTGTAAGACTTCATTCAGAGGAACTGTGATATAAATACAAAAATTTTAACCATGATTCATTGATTTTACAAAAGGTTCCACTGGTTCCAATGCAATCATATCAGCTTTAATTTACTACTGAATAAATACAATGAATGTGACCGGACATTCAAGACGGATTTCCCTTACTTTTACCCAGAAAAAATACTAAAGTTAGAATGAAAAAAAATTAAACTGCGTTGCGAACTATTTTCTGTTTCAAATAGTGTTGAAAGGGAGCTTTTGAATTATTGAAACTTATTCATATGCAAATAATGTGTGCGAAATGTATGAAACTGCTTGTGATCCGCAGCATCTAGCTGAAGATGTCTTATAGACAAAACGTAAGAACTGTTATATTGATTTTAAAGCGTACATAAAATAATAGTATCCAGCTCTAGCTCATGCATTATATGTTTTGAAATTAATTTTATTGCGAGGCTACCTCTCTCGGAGAGTATATACATATACCGTACCCAATTATCTCGCCTATTATCTATTTACGATTCACAAATATTATCAGTGAAAATGATCTCTTTCTCCTATAGGACCTATAGTGAAAGCCATTGAAATTGTTATACGTCAATTTCCGTACATTTACACATTATCGTACACCTAGAATCAAACTGCCCACAATGAAGCAGCTCTCTCTCATACACAAATATAGTTTTTATATCCTTTGTGCCCTCGACCGTAACCTTCTCCTTTCGAAAACAATACATTCATTCAATTCTAGAAAAATCTGGAATATCAAGTGCACAAAAACACGACCTCCCATCTGGAAGATTTGTGAAGAATTTGCAAAATCTGGCAATAACGTACCGCTTTAAAAACCCGCTCCCCTTCATACACCGCCTACTTTTTTTTATCTATTCCGAAAAATGTACATTAAAATAGAGGCACCGCACGAAAAATCGGCATGACTCGTGACCTGCACGCGTGAGCAGTTGAGTATGAATGGCGGGGCGTGTGTGGGACAGGAGATGAAAATTTTCTCACCGACCATCCAAACCCATCAAACCAAACCGCCTACGCCCGTCATTCACCCGATACCAAACCAGAAAAAAAAGGTTGCAAGACCTGTGTGGTATTAAAATCTTGGTGGAAGGAAATGCCAAAGACCGACCAGTCGACTTCACCTCTACCAAGGACACTCGATGTGACCTACATGACCTTTCCATATTACCCTTTCTTTTTAGGATGGGTGGGGGGAGGATCTGACTCTTCCGATACGACTGGTTTGTGCTGTGCCAATTTGCCTGCTTTTGCCCTCAGGTGATGTCCTTTATACGCACCATGGAATCGCCCGGATGGGATTTAAGGATGGGGGCGGCCCCTTGGAGTTTCCGGTCACAGTATGTGTGTGGGTGAGCCATAAGTCTGAATAATATGACTAAAATAAGCATTTTGTGATGGTTATCGGATATTAAGTGCTGGAAGTAAGCTTGATTGTCAATTAATGCAATTTATATGCGGACAGTGTTACGGTAGGGTTACTGGCGTAATTCAAGGGTGGCATGCTTATGTGTTCGGTGGTGTTAGGGGTCAAATTATGATTCGTATCGTTGTGGAGTGTCAGGATAAGAACATGGTTTCTTCCCCTTTTTTTAATGTGCATCCTGAAGAAGAATGAATCATCAAATAAATCAGAAAACAAGGAAATATTAATTGACCGTTCGTCGCTAAATATGGAAAGTTTTCTGTTGGCACCTCGATTTAGATTTTTCGGGTTTTGGAATAGGGTGTTCATATTTATAAAATGGGTAAGCTTTGGAATGGGAAATATGTCTGAACAAGAAATCCATGACAAAATATGGTATGCACCGTAATTTGGTCTCACAAATTAAATAAATTATTCCAATTACAATTTATAAAATATCAATATGTTATCATCAGCCTCTTAGCCTCACCCTTAACTCACTTCATATCAAACATGCAATTTTGTCTGTTTCATCCAAATTGAATTTGATTACTATTGCTGTTTACTATATTATTCAATTACTTATACAATAATTTAATCATGCTGTTGGTGCATCCAGTTAATTAATGTCAATATTTACATAAACATCAAATGCTATACAAGCCAATGGACAAGCCGTGCATATTTGCGAATGATAATTTACTAGACACGTCCGAATATAAGTTTTGCATATAATGTTTTCGAATCCGATAGACTTATGAAGTTTTAAAAATGTGCTAGTAGGAGGCTATTATTATTACGAAATGTGATGGTTGATCGTGCATGTTGCAGCTTGCATGCATTGAATTAGCATATACCTCTTGGCAAAACTTCACCGCTTTTAAGTGCAATAAGAACATTTTGAGTATATGTTGCGACGAATGTAACACTTTTTAATGTCTGTTACTTTGGAGACAATAAGCTGTCATCATTACTGAATCGTACATAACAGAAAGGGCCTCAAGGTACGACCTGCGACTGGAGATCCTTTACAAACAATTGCATTATAAAAACGTCTTAACCTGCTTTTTCCTTCGGCGACATGACAGGAAGGCATTTTTTTTCTTCCTTTCTTGATGGTCATTTAGTGAGACCAGTGGACTTAGTGATTTTCCCACGGCTTCTAGGTAGAAGAAGTGCCGGTACCTTTTGCCTGCGCGCTTTAGTCCTCCTGATGACCGTGCGTTTGCCTTAATCTCAACCCAATTTTGCACTTGCTGAGCGTGGTTCCGACAAAAAAGATCCATCCCCGGTGCCCACTCTCAAGGTCCAAATTTAACCGCAACTTTGGGGCCGAATAGGTTTTCTCATCTTTTTTTTCCAGACTCCGATGATTGTTCCAATATAATTAAGCCGTAATTGGAAGATTCCAACAATTGTGACAGGGTTACTGCTATTGGCATTGTCATGGGGAATATACCCAATTCTTGTGTATCATTGTCTGTTTGAAACAGAAACCGCTAATAAGTCACATTAAAAAAACTTAGGCCTGACTGCCTATAAAATGACCTCATCTTGCTCCAGAGGGCGTGAAGTTGGCGGGAAAGCCCATTTTTCCAGGTGAAGACTTTTTCATTTTTTTTTTCTTTTTTTATGTCGAAGGAAGTGCGTGGTTACACTTCCTCACTTGTCGGCATATCACATCGAACCCGCATCATGCATCACTGTTATTTTTTTTTCCGGCGCAATATTCCCACCCTACCCACATCATCCTCTCAAACCCGTTTTGGATTCAACACCGGATCCCAAAACGACCCGTTTTGTTTTGCAACCGAAGTCAAGGTCGAGGTCATTTTTTTGCGGGATTAAACTGTTTCCTTTCCACATTTCAGGCTTACCAATGTCAGGTACCTTTCTGTCGATAGATGGCAGCATGAACACTTGGTGCGGGTAATTCAAAAAATGTGTCGTATACATTTTGTGACGGAAGTTAGGGTAACGTGTAAAAGTGCCAGGGTTGGTTTCCCACGCTGCCCTTGCTACACCCTCAGCAATTTTCCCACAAAAATTGAAGAAAAAATTGGAGAGAACATCTCTCATCAACACTTCCGGGACATTGTCAAGCAGCAGGGATTGTTCCATTTGAATACCAGGTAGTCGTTGTGTAATCTTTGAATTAATACATATTGTAAAGTGCCATGGTTCTGTCAGAACATACGGGACTAAAAAATAATAGCTATTTCTGAAAGACAATCTGATTTTTTTTCCATCCCACAAACCTATTGGCAAATGTCTGAAGTGCGTACATGTTACGCAATTAATTTACGACTGCGGGACCGAAATTGCCTGGAGTCTATCGATGTCGTTCGAAGCAATTAGGTCCTATCTAGCCCCTTATCTGTCCGGAATGCCCGGGGGTTTGTGAGAAAGTGAGTGATGGGGGATATTGCAGATAAAAGTGAGGGTGCACCATGTGCGTACTGATCGATGAAATCTGGATCTATCTTTAGTTAGGGGCCTCATCATGTCGCAGAGGGGGACCCATGATGTATGGATCTAGCTGATTTTCATTTCCGTGATTTCGATTCGTGGATTCGACCACTTCCCCTATTTACACCAGATTATATTTCCAGTTCTTAGTTGGCACACATAAATTCCAATGAGATGTATTCTGCTTTTTTTTTATATTCCCTGGCACAATGTCCCCCTCCCCTTGTCGGGAGGTCCCTGTATTCACAAACATAATGAGGCTTGAGAGACGGAAAGGGGAACGTTGGCCATTATAAATCCAAGCTGCCGCCTGGCAACTTGCAACTGGACGTAAAATCGCATTACCCACGCCCCGAAGATTGTTCTATGTGTATGTGTGTGCGTGCATGTGTGTGTGTAGGACAGACTTGGTTGGGGGCATCAAGCGAAGAATGACTCACACTTATCCCGACTAATGCTCCGTTTCAATATCCCGCTGCTTTGGGAAACCATCAAATACCAGATCTGCGGGATCATCTGGGTCATGTCGACATGATTGCCTTTGATGGGTACCTATCATGTACACTCATTTTCGTGGCGGACGGTCGAGAGACAGGTTTCGGTTTACATACGCGTGTTCGGTTTTTAATTACGGTATTGTCAGATGTCACTAATAATTAAGCCCTTTGATGTTATTTTCTTGTCCATTTTAGGTTTCTGATATCTGGGGGTAACGAACGGTCACGAAGGCCTTTTCGTGTATTTTGAGGTTATTATATGAAATCGGCAACTGACCTCTACTAATCACATTGAAAGAAAATTCGTGTATTGTCGATCACGTGTTGCATTGTGAGTTTGAAAAATAATATCCGAGAGTTAAAGGTAATTTTATCGTAATTTTAATTCATATTGAGTGCCCACCTGCATTTTAGATACACCTCACTATGTAGTATGCCACGCCCCTGATTTGTCAAAATTGTACAGAACAATTTGCAGGATTTTTATGTATTCCATCCAGCTGCAACACAAAATATGGGAAACTCAGCATAATGTAATGGCTCAATGTGCCTCTAGATGCGGTTTTAGGTGTGATTTTCGCTGATGCCATCTGGCGTGCAAAGTCACGTCGCACCCGTGGGTGCCAAAATGAACCTCAGTATGCGAAAGTAAAAGTGGAAAATCGTTGCCTTAGCTAACTTAATGGCGCCATTTTCAGAGCGCCCAATCCACAGTTACCAGATATAGGGGGCTTTCCCCAGTTGGCCTCTAGGGTGTAAAAGAGGGTCTCCCCCTACCACCCTCACCCTACTAAATAAAACCGGCCATCCGTTCACTAAAGGATAATCTCGAAGTGCCGCTCGCCCTGATTATTAATAAACTAGGCTAGTTTTATAACAAAAGGTGGCATATTTTTAAAGGTAGTAATCTACAGGTGTGAAGTAAAATTTGGTATGTCAAATTGGGGCAAAAATGAGAGGTTTGAAAAGGAATCATGTCCACGTGAATCATTGAATCACAGGACTGGTTGAGGGTACATCAATACGCAAATTAGCATGGGGGTTGGGCATGATGGAAAGGGGAGAGGCGAGGGAGGGAGGGAGTGTGTGCCCCCTTCACAAAGCCACTTCCTTTTTGTTAGTTCAGACCAAAGGAGCAAATATTTGGGTGATGATCTCCAAGTCGAGGAGGACACTTTGCTGATTGGGTCACTGCTGCTGTCAATACAAGATCATTGCAGGCGAGGTTTTTTTAAAGAAAGAAAATAATAAAAGTTTTTCACAATACTGATATAATTATGTCATTTGGCTTGCATCGGATATTTCAAAATTGAGCACAATCTGCAGCAATGAAAATCTCTAGGAAACTTTAAACTCTCTCCTGTCGCCTCAGCTCCAAATCAGCCGGGCATTGAGTTACATACACCATGCCAACGAGAAATGTCGTTTCATTTACAGATATCAAAAATAACATGGGCAACCTAATGCTGTTGATTTGCACTGCTGGAGCTATGCATGCTTTCTGATTACACTTTATTGTAAACACCAGGTTCCAAAAATAAAAAGTGAAAGAGATGTTGTCAATATTTGGTGCACTTAGCCATTTGCTAATAAATTTCCGGGGTCCCGTATCTCCTTTCAGTGGGTTCCTGATTTTTCAATGGGGTTGGGGGATACCGGACAAGCCTGTTATTTATTCTCTTGCAAATTCGTAGTCAGTGACTCAGATGTTCCTCTGTGTGAGGGACTATGTAGGACCCTCCACTCTACCCCTCTATCCAGGCAATCCCACCCCTCCCCACCCTTAACCCCCGGGACGTATTGTGTTGCACAGGTCTGTACCTATTATGGCGTCCTGATTTGCCCTCTTTTATCAGGCCTCAAAAAACTGGACGCCTCCTCTCTTGGGATTTTGCAATAAAGTAGAGTAGTATGACGTCATACAGAGTGCCTTGCAATAGCATTGACTATATGTACGGTATGAAAATTGTCCAATGTGGCTACAACACTGATTGAATTGTCGCTGTTCAGAGAAGATTCGCTGTGGACTTGCTCGTACTTATCTATCCTGTGACTAATAGTTGTCTTGTCACGTTGTGACAGAAACAAAGCGAAGGAAGCCTAGAGGGTGAGAGGTCAAGTGCTGTAAAAAATAATTTATAGATGGCTACGGCGAATGCTTCTCGAATCTCTTTATAGTGTACTGTGCAGGAGATGAAAGATTGCCTGCCTACAATAGTGGAGACGCACAGTAATTGCCTATTGTCAGAATGCAGGCTTCTGTCGCACGAGAAGAGCTTTGACACCACTTTGGTTCATTGCCAGGTTCAGGCCACTACTTACACTATTGTGAATTAATATTACTGATGTCGGCGTTTACAATACATTGTGTTAGAACTTGTGTGAAGGATTTTGACATTGAAATATTACGACGTCGTGTTTTGTATAATTCAAGCACATACAGGATGTTTATTAATGCAGCATACTTTAGCATGTATACAATGCGATTGTATGCACACATAAAAAGTTCTATCATGTTGTCATTTGGTTCTGGAATGTCTAAGGCTACATTCTGGTATGTACAGTAAAACTATTTATTTAAGATAAAAATTGAGATTTTGGAACATTTTACACAACATTGTTCCTGACCTTCATCAACTGATCTATCGATGAGACCATTCATGGTGTACATTGTAACATTCCCTAATTTTGTAATGAAGCCAGGCCTGAAGATTTACACTGATCACGTTTAGCTACAAGACAGTAAGTACATGTCAAGGGCCTCCCAGTGGACACCCAGCACACCATTAGAGGGGACATAAAATAGTGTTGGGCGTAATTAATCCCATCTCGATCCGACTGACGACAAGCAAAGTGAGGACAAAAAAGGCACTTTTTTATGCATGGCAATGTGTGTTGAAAGGGAAATCATGTTCGTTTTATCGTCCCTCTGGGGACACGAGTTAAGTGCTTATCATTCCCGGTCCGCAACACGCAGAGTTGTGTCCTCATGATGGCCTTTTGGTGGACTTGTCTTCTAGTACGTCCCATGAAAAAATTAGAGAAAGCGACCGATGTAGGTCTTCATTTCATATGCATAAGAAATGGTAATATGCAGTTAGGCTATTTGTAACTCGAAACCGCTGGAACTACATGCAATTCGTACCTGCTCCTGACGAGTAGGCAACCCATGTTACAGCATGCGATTTTACCCTGACAGATGTGACCTGTAATTGATCGCAGGAAGAGTCAGTGGCCTTAAGTCTTATTTACAACCACTTGACATGTGACCATTTTCTTTTCGCGTGTCTGTGGCTATTATTCATTCGGATTCACGCGAGCAGTTATTTTCGGACAGTTCCCAAACGATTTACGAAAGTTTCGCCAATTACTGCTACAACCAAATCGTCGCCTCTTTTCACCTCAGATATATATTTTTGGCAGTATTTCCAAGCTCTTGTAGCTAATACGAGGCGCGTGACTCGAACATTTAAGTCTGCATGGTTTATATTCGACTTTTTTCCCCCCGTGGGTGCATAGGAATTTATCACCTTTCAGTCACGTTTTTAACGTAAACTCGGTCGTGTTTTTGTCATGACGTCACGGTGCCTTACGTGTACAGGAGGATTCTCACATCATAAAAAGCTGTCTAGGTAATATGTGGAAATAAGTCCCACTTAGAAAACACATTACGTACGATGTGAGTAATTCATTTGATGGAGCATGTTTTGTGACTTGCATTGTACATTATAAACATTCGAAAAATTTACAACACGAAATAGACCTCTCTTTTACATTATGGACACAGTACCGTACCCTAATTTCAGGCAACATATGGGTACTAACAGGTATTTTATCCTAATTTATACGCCTTAAAAAACCGTACAAAAAGGTCCCACAAAAAAGGTCCGCCTAAATATATCCCCATCCCGTTAGCCATGTCCCACTTTCATTTTTTAAGGTGAAGATCTACTTTTTTGTGGGCCCCTCCAAAAATATTTCCGGACCGTCAGTGTTGTCCAGAAATCACCCCCGGACCTAATTCCAAGGCCGCGGTGGTGCCAGGTGAAGGAACGAGTTACCTTGATGGTGGCTTTGAAACGGACGTTGCCACATTCCCCCCCTTCCTGCAGAGCGATTGACCCAGTGCAAGGTCGCCTGCAACACGACCACTTGTCTCTTTTTTCGACTTCAACCTTTGGGATGTAAGTCATCTCACCTTTTTTTTTTTTTTGAGCCCAAGTAAAGATGTGTCTGGCCACCCTGGAGCTTGTGGGCGTTTCCAATATGGCGTCTGAGAGGCGTCACATTGCGAAATAACGCACCGCAGGCGGGTTGTTAGGTGTCATCAGATGAATTGGAGATATATTTCCGCGTTATTGTTGCATATGATTCATGCTGTAGAAATGTATTGGTTTGGAGAATTGCTTCAGTGTTTTTTTTCTGTCATGTTTCACCTGGCACAGGTTGGTTGGATGACCTGTGGGGCTGATTCATTTGCAACTGCCATGCGTGACTTAATTCTCGAGGGGACTCATCTCTCACCTGGGGTGATTCACGCCGTTTTTGCATACTGATTCGCATTTTTTCCGATTTGTGGCAGCATAAAAATACCAATGGACAGGATATACCTTAGGGCTGTAATGTAGCAGGTGTCATAATTCAGACACTAAAAATGGTGGTTTACAAAGGTGACATAATTGGACCAATAAATGTGCCTTCTTAATGTTGGCATATATGATATTCAATTGGGGCAGGTCAGCTAGTTGCCACGTTCGGAGCAAACTCATCCGACAACATGTCTCTTTTCCAACTGGTTGTCCATACAACCCTTCAAGTGTCGTGATTCGCATTTTGACCCACACCATCTGCCTAAATCGTCTTCCCCGATATCCATCCGTCGTGGGAGAATCATAAAAAAGCATCATCTGGCATGCCGCTCGACCCTTGACCCACGCAATAATCACAGCAATAATGGCAAAGCAGACATTAAAATAATTGTTGTGACGAGCAGGTCGACCTTGAGTGACTGCTTTCGGCTCATTAGGCTGCAGTAAAGGAGTTGTTAAAAAAAAAAAAGTCGAAGCGCGGAGAGCAATATACTGCGTGTCGGTCAGAGAACCAGAGGAAAAGGTGGTCAGCCGGAGGCTACGATTGTTGGCAGTAGCTTATCAGGGCGCACTAACTCTGCAAGGTCAGGGTCACGGTCATGGACAATTGCGCTCTAAACACCTTTCCACATCCCCTTGCATTCCTGTCGGGCTTTTGCCAAATTGGATTAGGAACGAGTCACGACAATTCGGCTCGATGTCCAGTGAGAGCTGGTTGCTCAACCGACGTTGATTTGATCATTGGGAGAAGATTTACTGGCTCGGTGTCATTCTTCACAGCATGCGACAAAGTGCCGTGCTTCCAAATGCAGATGTATAAATGTCATGACTTTTCAGATCATTTGTCAGTCTTTGAAGCGTGCGGATTTTTGGGGGGACAGGATAATGTGTGGATTGTCTGGCGGAGTTTGGATCACGAATGATTTTTTGTGAGGAAATACCTGATTTTTCTGGTTGAAAAGTCTCGTGCTTGAGATATTTGCACATGATAATAATATTGTAGGGAAGAGGTGGTTCTTAAATTTGCATAATGTCAATTCTTTGTCCACTCCGACCAACATTATTTGTCACGTATATAAGACAAAGGGGAGATAATTTTTATTGCTCTCTATAATGCAGTAGTAGATCAGGAAACAAACACTGCGCAGTTCAAGTCTAACGAGGTCACACTGCGATACCAAGTGCAATATTTAAAACTCACTAGCCAATGGAACAAAGCACCCCTATACCCTTCAATTTCATGAGATCATGACTAACTAATCGAGTAAAAAGACCTGCAATATTGCGACTCTAGATGGGGTCACAAAAGATCACCATTATCTCATATGCGTAGTATAGTGTATTCAATTGTCTTGCTCATTATAACTTAAACACCTACCAGTCTGCAAACGCTCACCATTATAATAACCATTAGCCAACTTTTAATAGTCTATACAAAATTTCATAATGTTATTGTTCTAGTATTATAATTGCTATTTCACGGTCTCATATCGCCAGTAGACTACTACTTGTAATATTGCAATCAATGATGAAGGCCAACCCTGAATTGTATTGCTCATTTTATATGGCAACAACAACGCGTCTACCGGACAAGGTGAGGTTCATAAATAAAGGGTTGACACAGCGTCGTCGTTTCTGGTTTTTAAACATTTTTTTGTGTATATAGGCAGGGGAGGCAGGGTTAGGTTTAAAGGTGGGAGGGGNGGGGGGGGAGAGAATATATGGCCCCTGGAAGCTGTACCGGAATTTTGGAAGTATGGGTAGCGGGCAGTGGCCATCTGGCCACCTTGTCAAGGGCGACTGCCCTGCCACCTGCTCTCTACTGGAACACGCGCCACATTTTTTCATTCCTGTCGACTGGATTCTAATGGCCACTCTAATGGGCCCTATTATTTGTGTACGTACTGTAAGCAGAATTTAAATCAATATGGTTCCTATACCAGTTTGAAAACATATTGTACTGTACATGCATATTAATGCATAATTATTGGAGTATTGATATTAGTTGTTGTTTTTTTAAATTTAAACTGTATTAATGACCAGGTTTTTTTCCCACTAGGTTAATTCAATAATAATTGCCACCGTGCCCCAGTGAATAAAAATATAGGAAAAGAGAATAGTTAGGATGTCACCAGTGATCCGTGACGACGACCTCTTTCATTTTTGCATGTACACACTGGCATGACTGCCGTGACACTGACACTCGGGCAGGATACATAAAACCCCGGCCCTCGACCTATTGTGTTCGTTTGTTCACCTTCCTTTCACCCCGATTACTCCGCCGTTTCAGTCTCTTCAAGGCTCTCCAAAAAGTTCACAAGTCAAGCCATAACTTCACGCCATATCAGTCGCTATTTTAATGACAAGAATGTGATGAGTTGCCTTTGGTGTCTAGACTGTTGCTGACTTAGGACATTTACACCGTCGAATAGTTTTAGTAGATGCAATGAGTATAGTAACCAGATTATAAAAATTTAGATTAGATGCTAAATTACGCTAAATTATAATTTTCATAGAGAAATATGGCTGATCAATTTGTGCAAATAATGCTTATGGACGTCTTTATGAATAATTTTAATTGCAGAAAATATATTTCTCAGCCTGGAATATCGCCACACCTTTAAAATATGCAAATGTTTAAACGAATAGTTAAAAAGGGACAATAATCCCAAGAAGAACAATGCATTTGGATTTTAGGACCATAAGATCTTCAACAAGCGTAGCAAATGTCCGTAAATAAGGATCGGATCCCAAGAGCAGGTATAGAAGAAGAAAAAAACCGGTCTGGGATATCCTCTCTGTTTATGCTCACTTTTTAAGCCCGTCCATTGTACAGAAACCCTTGACCTTACCGCTAATTGTCATGGTGGCTTGAATGCAGGCTTGCTCGTCGACATGAAGCTATACTCATGAGTCACATTTTCAGGGTTCAGGTTGTAGTAATTCCACCACCGACATGCTAGTTGCACAATATTATTCCTCCCCGACAGGAAATTCGTCTAGGTACCATCAAAACGTGAAGGATGCTTCAAATAGTTCAAAATGGTTCATTTGGGATTTAAAATTAGGGTCAGGATCGGTAACTTATTGTTTAGTTCTTATCATCAAATTGTCCATACAACGTATGGAATGTTAACCCGTTTAATCTTACCCGATTTGTGACGTTGTGGCTTTGATGAATTCAAAAGACCATTCTATGAAGTTGCAATTTGTCACCTTGCTAATCACGATGATGATTGATTTGGACAATAAGTTGTCTAATTCATGAGGAAGTACGGTAGCATTCCTGTGACGCAAACCATATAGACCAAACTATCTGATAGCCATGGTGTAAAAGTTCAGACCTCCTTATTTAATGCTGCTTTTTTATCCATATTAGATGGAAAGATGTGTATTTTGGGAAACAAAATGCTCGGTTGTGTCTCGGCCAGAGAGTAGCGACCTCCATTAAAAGTAAGTAGCGTAGCCACATTATTTGGGAGTCTATTCAACAACTATAAAAGTTTTTCAGGTTCAGAGGCGTGTAATGCGTGTTCGCCTTGTATTCGCCTATGTAACCTTGGGGTGGAAATGGCAGCAAAAATGTACGTTTTCGCTATGCGCTCTCCTAGCTATCTCGTGACTCAGAATCGTTAACGTTAACCGTATCCAGACTGGGTGACATGAGTTTTGACATGACCGACAGGCAGTTCGACGAGCTT
>JYFJ02000699.1:49020-114898 GCA_000934665.2 Catajapyx aquilonaris | reverse complement strand
TTGGGGGGGCTAAAGTGCATCCTTACCAATGTAACTTTACTCAACACCAGAAGAGGTCATTGTGACGTCTCCACAAAAAGGTCAGAAAAAGTGTGGCTCAATTTATAGTGCCAGAAGAACTTTCAAAGGAAAATCAACCAGGTGGCTCACCAGTCATATGTCAACACCCACTTTTATTTTGACAAGTTGTTTGACAGCACTGTTTCAACGATGGCTGTTCTTTTTGCAATCTACGGGCGATGTATGTTCGTAATGACGCATGTTGCCAATGTGCAAGCAAGAAAAAAAATGGCCAAAGCAACGAACTATTGTGTCCAGACGCCATAGTTACCTCGATGCAGACATTGTTGTACGTAGGCCTATAGTTGTTGCGGAATAGTCAGATTCTAGTGCCGTCTCTTTACAGCGGTCACCCCATAAAATGAGTTGATAAATCTGCGTAGAATACCCACGATGTCTCAAATCGCTTTGATTGCGATAATCATCTTTTCTCTTGGCTCCTGTCACGGGCTGATCAGGTAATAATCTCCACCGTCGTTCCGGCAATATGATTACCAATCGCAGTGATTGACAAACACTTCTTTCCGGACAGCATTCCCCTCACGAAGGTAATACCAGTCAGCTTGGCCATAGACAGTGGGAGAGACTCGGGGAACATTACTCATCTCGACCTCAGGGTACCTGAAGGCAGTAGGAGAGTCCCCCTGAAGAATTACTATAATGTGAGTTGCTCATAACACAAGTTGTTGTCTTTGTATTCGCCGTGGTTGAGATTCATCGACAAGGACGTGCAATTTATTTGCTGATTTTGTTAATGCCAACCACGTAACAACCCAAAGACAAAGCCCGATGTGTATGTTAGGTATTATAAAGTCCGTCTTTGTCTCCAGAACCAATATTTTGGCCCCATAACCATCGGAACCCCAAAACAACAGTTCATGGTGATTTTCGACACTGGATCGTCTGACCTGTGGATATGGTCCAGCGAATGCTCGAAATCTTTGGCGGCATGCAGTAAGAGGATCAAGTTCTCAGGGAAATACAGTCAACTCATTTCATTTTGTTTCAGACGAGAGGTACAAATATTACAGCGACCGATCCAAAACCTACGTTAAGAACGGAAAGAAAATCACATTTGAGTACATGTCAGGACCTGTAACTGGATTCTTATCTAATGACGATGTTAATGTGAGTATTTAACAGATATGACATATGTATACAAGAAAATTCAGAGATTAAAATTGGCTCCCATCATATGTGCACCAAGCTTGGAAAAGACGACATTCAAACCCTAATAATTTCGAGCAATGTGTAGCCTAACGGTAGTTTATCATCTGAAAAATATACCCTCACAAAATTCCAAACCTTATAGTATCGTTGTGGAGCCCGGATATGCATGATCCACATTTTATTTAGTATACAATGGAAGTGTCTATTATGTTCAGCAATATTACAGTTACTTCATGATGAATCAGTATTGATGTTCTGACCGTTTATTTCCTCCCTCTTATAGATGGCAGGAGTCGCTGTAAATGGTCACACATTTGCTGAAATCACTAATGGCGAAGAAGACTTTGCTAGGAATTCATTTCAGTTTGATGGAATACTAGGAATGAGCTTACGAACACTATCCGAGTATCAGACTCCAGTGTTTACCGCTTTATGGAACGAGGGTCTCGTCGATGAACCCATCTTCGGCTTTTATCTGAACAGGGAATTGAAGGAGTATGATCCGTATTCACGAGATCAAGGAGGAGAACTGACCCTTGGCGGAGTGAACCAGAAGTATTTTAAGGATGAATTGAAATGGCTGCCGGTGGTCCCAATCAGGGGTAGACTGGGGCATTGGGCAGTACGATTGGACCAAATTTCACTGGGCGGAAGTAGTATGCACCCCTGTGGGCGTTCCATCAGGGAGTGCTACGCCATAATAGACACCGGAACCAGCCTTATCAGTGGACCTTCAGGCCCCGTGAGTGACATTTACAGAGAGACTGGCGCATTCCCGACTAGGATTCCTGGAGCACGAGGCAGGTACGAGGTGAGTGAAACTAACCTGGTGTCCCAAAAGTCCTATCACAATCATGGTCACTCACAAGTCAAAAACCATGTCCGCTTACGATCTGGCTTTCCTCTCTTACCACACAGGTCAACTGTCGCAGTGTGTCCTCCTTCCCTACGATCACCTTCGCATTGTCAGGCTACACTTTCGCAGTGGCATCGAGTGATTACATTGTCATGGCCGGCCAGGATGTAGGAAATTCACCTGCAACTGCACCGACATAATTATAATAATTCCGGCTTTACTCATTGCAGGGTTACCGCAAAGTCTGCTTCATGAACATTGACAATCATGGTGGCGATATGAAGGACGTCTGGATCCTTGGCGATGTCTTCATCGGTAGATACTACGCCGCTTTTGACATTGAACGTAATGTGGTTGGACTTGCTACAGTGACGGGCACCCCTGACACATACGGGATGGGGACACCTGGTTGCCGAGCATGGAGCATGGGACGGTACCTCTCGATTGCTGCGGTGTGGTTATACCTCTACTTATTGATGGTTGCTGCTTGAGCACAGGACACTTGAAGATTAGAGATGTATACCGTAACGATTATGTATCATGAGACCAGGCCTTATCATTTCAACAACAACAAAAATGCAGCATAAATAAACAGTAAATTAATGTGAAATTCCTTGTGAAATTCACTTTTGTGTTCTTGTTGAACTATTTAGTAATCTAATAACCAGTATAATTTAAAAATAACTGTGACACCTCTTCCCGGCATTTAATTATTGCAATTTTTATGTGTGTGTCTTATGACAGAAAAAGGCGCCCTGGAGTTTATTCATAAATGAATTTCCAACTTTTACTTTTTTTCCTCTTCTTCTTCTTCTTGACTATTTGTCATAAGAGAACCATCGGAATCGTTACTATCATAGGTGCACTCATCTCATTTGATTACCTGCTGGTAAAAACAACGCAATTAATTTCGAATCTAACTAAGGTAAAGTGAAACGATTAATATTTTCTGAAAGTATATCAGAAATAACTCTGGAGTGTCCAGTAAAATGAGTATTCCGCTGAGGAGTTTTTTTTGGGACGCCTAATGATGTAAGTTGTTGTTGTCTTTGTATATCGGTTGAGAGATCAACAAATCCGTGTGGGGTATATATGCATCGACAAAAGGACTTGCGATTTGCTGATTTGTGAATGGCAACCACGTAACAACCTCCCCAACACAAATCACGATGTGGAGATTTTAAAGTTCGCCTTTGTGTCTACAGAAACAATATTTTGGCCGCATATCCATCGGAACCCCGGAGCAAATGTTCATGGTGATTTTCGACACTGGTTCTGCCGACCTGTGGGTTTACTCTAAGAAATGCATGTCATGCGGTAAGATTATAAATCAAGTTTCTCAAGAAAATACAGTCACTCATTACGTATATCGATTTCAGGAAAAACTCAAAAATACGACAGCAGCCAATCCGAAACTTACATTAACGATGGACGTCCTGTACTTATTCAGTACAAAAACCCGTATTATTCGTCCCGATCAGAATTACTATCTGGTTTCCTATCTCAAGACAATGTTAATGCGAGTGTTTTTTTTTTAAGTTTTTAAGCGAGTTTTTTTCGGTGATGTTGTTATGATATTCATGATTGAGTATAGTGCTGATAACATTGGCTATTTCTCATTTAGCTGGCCGGAGTCACAAGGAAGGGTCACACCTTTGCTGAAGTCATTCACGCCGGCTACGAGGAAAATGCATATCAGTTTGATGGCATACTAGGAATGGATCCTCCGGCCCTCTCCAAGGATCAGAAACCACTGTTTTACGACTTGTGGGAAAGAGGACTCGTAGATGAACCGATCTTCGGTTTTTATCTGAAGAGGTACGGAATAATATTAAACAGTCACTGGACCAGGCCAATATTCATGTAGAGTGTACCTGCTCTAAACTGAAATGGTTCTTTTACATTGACTGTGGTATTGCTGACTTGTGTTGAAGGGAATCGAATCAAGGAGGAGAACTACTGACCCTTGGCGGAGTGAACTCGGAGCATTTCCAAGGAAAACTGAAATGGATGAAGACGGACAAAGGCAAAGGTCAACTGAGCAGCTGGAAGGTGCGATTGGAGAAAATGGCAGTGGACGGAAAAGAGATTGACCCTTGCTGGGGGACAGGCGGGTGCTACGCCATGGTGGACACTGGAACCAACCTTATCATTGGACCTTCTGGCCCGGTGACGCAGCTTCACATGAAGATGCATGGGCTCATATGGGAGCAGGGAACGATACTATTCGATTGTTGCCATGTCGCTGTACCTCTACCTGCTGCTGGTTGCTGCATGAGCACACTGGCCATGTGAAGATTAACGGTGTAACGACAATGTCCCATGAAGAATATGTCGTGAGAGGAGACAGTGTGACTCAAAAATAATAATAATTTGAGCATAAATTAACAGCCAAATTGTGGACAATTTGCGGGTTTTTTTTTCCGAATCTGAACCTGAACACAGTATGACTTCAAATAAATACGACACTTCCGCCGTGCACTTTTTAGTGAATTACTTACAAAGGGGTGAAAAATTATATTCCATGAAAAAATTATCCTTGTGAATATGCTGGTATCGTTTACGTAGCCTACAGGACCAGCAAGAATTAAGTTGGCCATATCAACGGACTGTTGTCTTCAGCAGACACCTTGGTTACAGCACCTAGTTGTTGTGGAATAATCAAAAAGGCTTCTAGTGCCGCGCCCGTCTCTTTACATCTGCCACGGCTGAAAATGAGTCGATAAATTTCTGGGAAGAAAATTAATGTATCCAATCGCTTTCCTTGCGATCGTCCTAGTGTCAGAGTGTTCAACATCATGCCCTTATAAATAAGAATAACTTATTCCAGAGAATGTAACTTGCTGGAATTCTTTGACAAGCAGTGTTGTTAATAAGATTGGCTGTTTACTCTTATAGTTGGCTGGACTCACTGTACAGCGACACACCTTTGCTGAAATCACAAACACCAGCAGAGGTGGCTTTGGCGAATATAAGTTTGATGGCATGCTAGGATTGGGCCCTCCGGCCGTCCCCAACGAACAGAAACCATACAAGCCCATACCGCTATTTTACGCCTTGTGGTACAGCAAACAAGTCGATGAACCGATCTTCGCCTTTTATCTGAACAGGTACGGAACAACTGACTAAAATATTGTGAGTTGAGTTGGGTCTGCGCTAGCGTTCAGGTATAGAGTAGTGTAAGTTACCCTTCTCTAATCTGAGTTACTGAATTGACTATAATTTTTGCTGACTGGTGGTTGACAGGGATGACAAGAGTTCGGAAGATCAAGTAGGGGAACTGACCCTTGGCGGAGTTAGCACAAAGAATTTCAAGGGAAAATTGACATGGATAAATGCGGACACTACTACTATAAACTACTATAAACTGTGGAACCCTGGCAGGTGGAAGTAAGGCAAATGGAAGTAGGCGGAAACGGGGTGAGCCCCTGCTGGAGCTATGGACCGTGCTACGCGCACTGGATCCAGCCTCATCCTTGGACCCTCTGAAGTCGTGATGGAGCTCCACCGGATGATTGGCGCATTGCCGTCTCCTCATCGTGGCAGAAGCGACAGCGTATCCTTCCAGGTAAGGTGAAATGAACCGCAGGTGCCCCCAAAAAAGTAGTCTCAGATCTTAATTGCTGATCGAAATCTGATCACTCATCGATATCCGCTCACTATCTGGCTTCCTCTGGCACCACACACAGGTCAACTGTAACAGGCGCCACAAGCTGCCTCCGATCACCCTCACGTTGTCAGACGCCGCCACCTCTCAGAATCCGAAAGGATACAACTTCACTTTCTCATGGGAAGACTACACAATGGTGGTCCGTAGGAAAGGCAGCTGGAAGAAACAACAAGGCAGCATTACATCTGAAGGAAATTTTCGGCCATATTCTTTGCAGATTGATGCTGCTTCACTAATATCGCGGAAGGCAGGAAATTGAACAACTGGATTCTTGGCCAACCCTTCATCAGTAGATACTACACCGCTTTTGACATTGAGAAGAAGATGATTGGGTTCGCTCCGGTGAAGGGCAGCGGGAGTGCATACAAGATTGTGGACTTCCATGGCGCCACTCCTGGTTGTAGAGCATGGAGCAGGGAACGATACTACTCCATAGCTGCGGTGTGGCTCTACCTCTACCTGCTGGTTGCTGCATGAGCACACTGAAAGATCAAGCGAAAGAGAATCATGACAAAATTCTGACCTGAGAGAAGAGACCTTATCAGTTCAAAGATAAAGCAGCGGAAATTAACAGCAATTGCGGAATACAATTTTGGATAGGTTGTGTTTTTTTGGAACATTTTTTTGCTTTCATACAACCAATACGATATATTATACAAGTATAATTATAAACCTACGTACAGCATTGAATTAAATCCCAGGCATTAAAAAGGAATCTGTTTATTTAAATAGTACGTGTAATGTCCATCTTCAATAACCATGTACTGTACATGACTATGGTTATCACATTTATTTGGACGGAGTGTGCAATATTAGTTATAAAAGTGAGCATCAGTATGTATACAGGCACTAAATGTAGTCAATCACTCATTGGCGGTGGTGATTATAATCACGTGATGTGTGCATTGGACGGAATGCATGGACTAGGTTTAGAAGGGAATGATCTTCTTCCCGTTCATCAGTGGCGAGAAAGGGTTAACCCTTGCCCACATGATGGCTGCTCCGAGACTCAGCGCAGTTTTGCCATCTTCCAATATAAATACTGGGCCCTGAAAATAACAGCACAATTAGTGTGGTTACAAGAAAGGTGGATCACATTTTCAAATATTTAAACTCAGCAAGAATCGCTGACCACTAATTGGATTGCGAAATGGCTTTTATTATGCGACTAACACGAATGGTTTCCTGCGTAACGTAGCACATGTGAACATCTGAGTGGGTTGGAAGGTTTGATCCTGCAACCATCACTGGACCTCCTCTGCGAACACTTTTTCCAATTCGACGTCTTATCCGCTGCATCATCGCTCCGTCTCTCTTGGACCCCCACGCTTCCTGCTCTTCTTGTATCGAGTTTTGAGTGATGCCGGTAAGCTCAGTTAAAGTTTCATCCTTGATCAGCAGGCTCCTGACAAACCAACAGCCAAATGAGACGCAACACATCATTTAAACAACACAACTTCAAGCATTATGATCTTGACATAACAATCGGCAAGTATTTTTCAACGCTCTTACTTCGCATGCTTCAGCATGGCCGTCACGACTGGTGTGTAATTCTTCCTGATGGCCATGTGTGCTCCGAGGTATGCGGAAAGGAAGAAGATCCTCACCAGATGACAATAAAGTTCTTGCTCCTCAAAGTTAGGGAGCTGTATACAGGTTAAAAGCGGCCACACCAAATCCAGATTCCACTCTTCATTGGTGCGAATAGTCTCTGAAATAATTAGGACAAACTAGCACATTAAAGTGCGAACATTGTCAGTGAAAATATCGACAAACAGTCGTTAGAATTCACCATCCTCTCCGCTGCAATTACGATGCAAGTAACTCATAGGGAACTTGTAAAAATCGGAGAATACTCACCACATATCTCATTGATGCCGAGGGCAACGCCAACCTCGGGTGTCCCATCACACATGAATCTCCACACTTTGGCCAACGGATCATCACTTGCCACCCTCGCTATTGCCTTGCAAGTCTCTTCCGTAACCTTGTCCAGCCTGATTTGCATCATGGCTATCTCCTCGTCTCGCCTAGCACCATCTCTGATCTTATCAAGGACACGTACCGCAAGCGCATGGTGACCTAGCTTACTGCATCGGAGGGCCAGCTCCTTCAGCGATGCGGTGACAAACTCATCGCCTCCCTCCACTAGCTCCGAGGTCAGTGCAACCAGTTCGATCTCGCCTCCTTCGTACAGCGTTTCAAAGGCACCCTGTTTATCGCAAGGTAATTAGCTTTCACTCCATGAATACAAGCTACGGTTGGATTACCTCAATATCGTCCACGGCAAGATGGCAGCAGGCAGCCTTCACAGGCGACCCTCTGCGTTGGAACCACGCGGCCATACTTGACGCTGCCGATGCCAGTGTCGCGTCATCTGCTGGGGACCCCGACCCTTCCGTGGGCGAAATGCCTTCCTCCACTTTCGCAGGAGGCATTGTGGCCAGTGCTGCAGTAAATGCATCGTGAAGCTGGCCCCGTTCGGTGTAGAATCTGACCAGTGAAGATCTATCTCCAATTGAAGTCGCATACGAAGCAACGTCTTTGCCCATTTCCACACGTCTGCAACATATGAATTAATCGGTAACGTCGTTCATTGACCAACTAGGATCATCCGAGTGTACTTACCGAGTCGCAAGTGACCTCCAGTACTTGTTGGACACTCCTGGAGCCACGGCCAGTGCATGGTCCCACCTCCCAAGTTGTATCATCACCTCGCAATACTTCCGGATCGAACCCGACTTCAGGTACAGTGCGGCCACCTGCTCCAGACGAGACTCGGAGCCCACAGTGTTGCCGTTTGTCTTGGTCTCAAGCTTGATGGCTGACGACTAAATAAGAAAAAAAAAGGTCAAACTGCAAACTGGCGCATAATGTAGTGTGTACACACCATGAGATGCTTATTGAGGTCCTTTTGATGTACAATCCCATCCCCATACTGAAGAGACACGCTTGCTGAATCCTTGCCGCCTCGTGAAACACACACCAGGTCCAGGAAGTTGCGTACGTTTGCATCGCCCTAAAATCAAGCGTCGTTATAAGTTGCTGACTTACACATTGCGGCAACGGCATATTTACCGAGACGATGTCGATCACATTCCGCATGGTGTTGAAAAGGTTTCCTCTGCCCATGACCGTCTGGAGATGCTGACCTCTAAGCCCACAGAGCTTCACACTCCCACAGGATTCGTGCTTGGTGTCCTCGCAGATAGGGACCTCATGCGGCACTTTCACCACAATCGTCGCGTACAACACGGTGAGTAAAGGTACAAGCGACCATGTCCTAACGGTCGAGTCTCTTGAGCATGACGCCAGCAGGAAAGGCCTGAACGGATGCACAGTCAGACCGTATATGTCCCCTCCGTGATCCCGCATCACAGCCTTCTCTCGCCCGCTCTGACAGTCCCATACCCTGCAAGTGTGGTCCCAGCTTCCGGACACGAGTATATGAGGCAATTCGGGACACCAGGCCAAGCCTCGCACATTCCCAGTGTGTCCCTCCAATACTCGAAGGCACAAGAGGTTGTTGTAGTCCCAAACACGGACGGTGCAATCGTCTGATCCGCTGCAGATGACACCTTTTATGGTCGGATTCCACTTCACGTGGAATACCTTGGCAGTGTGGCCTGAAATGTATGAAAATCATTTCCAGTCTGATATTTACGTATAATAAGTACCCTCACCATAAAGTATATTTGCAGGTTCAGGGGAGTTGTCTTCCACGTCAAACACTCTAACGTTCCCGTCCTCACAACCTGTCGCCAGCAACTTCCTGTCTGCCCAGTCGCAACCGTAGACGGACGACCCATGCTTATACACATGAAGAACAACGCCGTTGACTTGTGCCACGTAGCAATATCCGTCACTCCCGCCAGACGCAATTCGCCTCGGATCAGACTGGTTCCAGGCAACAGAATAGGCGCAGGGGATGCCTCGATCGTGGGTTGGGAGACGGCGGATCATCTTCTGACGTGGGACGTCCCACACGATAACTCCATGGCCAGATGTGGCAGCAGCTAGGCAACCCAGGTCAGCAGGGGCCCAGGAGATAGAGTACACCGCCGTTTTGGTGTCGTCACTTCGAGGTGGCGTGAGGGACAAAAGCGGCGAGAGGTCAGCGACAGACCAAGTTCTAACGCTGCCGTCGTATGAGGACGTTGCCAGTATGTCACTATCCTCTGGCTTAAACTTGCAGTCAAATATGGTGTCAATGTGAGCCTTTACAACGCAAAGAAAATTTGTCAACAATTGGTCGTACCGTAGGAATCAGTGGTACTCACCACTTCTTTAAGGTAACTCCACTTTCGCCTGGCCAGTTCATAGACGCCAACACCTCCGTCCTCAAAGAGACAAACCAAGCTTCCGTACGCTGAACCGAGAGTCTCTCCCAAGCCGTCTCCTGACACCGACCCTGCGTCCACCACGCACATGGCCCTGAAGCCAATGTCCTTTACGGCCACATTCTCCACAGAGTTGGTACCCGACACAGTCCATATCCGTAACACACCAGATCCCTCATCACCAGTCACAAACATTCCGGGACAATTCGGAAGCCAAGCGACAGTGGATGGCGAGCAGGCTACGGGGTACTGGTAAGCAGTCACGACCGTGAGCGTTTCGGTGGTGTCCGCCAGAGCCAGAAACCCTGAGCTGAAGGCAAGAAGTACATAGCAATCGGACAGCGGGTCCCATTCCAGCGATGTTACCTGAAATTAACAGCGGCTTACTTCAAAGTTAATCCGAAACGAAATTGGCTCACCGAATCGGGGAGATCCGGAGACATTCCTGGGAGATACACATGCCGCTGGACTCGCCTGTCCGAACAGCAGATTGTGACAGAACCGTTTCCATGCCCAAATATTATCTTTCCAGGACAGCGCGGATTCCATTTGAAGACCGTGACTGGCGACATGAACAGCTCCTTGTTGTGCGGCATCGGATGGTTGTTGAGTCCAGCCGGATACTGCCATATCAACAGGGGTCCACCCATCGACACAAAGGAAAGAGCGTTGGCATCTCCAGGCTTCCAGGCCACCTGTATTGGCACACTGTCCGTACACATGGAGAAGATGACGCAATGACGCCGGACGGACCAGATGCACACGCGCATGTCCGCTGCACTGCTGGCAAGAAAGTCCGTCTTCGTCGGATGCCACGCAATGCTGGTTATGCTTCGACGATGATCGGACAGGATGCAGTTGATGTGCCATTCGCTGTAAGCCGTGCTGAACTACACAACAATATAGTAAGCCTGACAAATTTTCTCCATAGCATACCTATACATACTTGAAACACATAGATCGACTGACAGGCAGCATAAGCCATCTGATTCTTTTGCGACGCACATATTTGTCGGTGGTACGACTGGGCCCCAGCGCAGAGAAGGTTCAGCTGGCGTACAGCACCCATCGCTCCGCAGGCACACTAGTTCCTCATTGCGACTGAAAAATTACATTTTATTAATTCACATCAGTGTACCCGCCCACACATTTTTAAAAATCCCATATGTAACACATTATTTAATATTAGTGCAATATTCTCAACCAGCGTACTGTGCTAATTTCAGTAATTAATAAGCAAATTACCACAGTAATAACTAATAAGAACAACAGCAACGCAAATAAATTAAATGACATTTTACCACTATTCAAATTGTGCACCTGCATTACACTGCAAGCAGCAATGCGACTCATGCATTAATCCCAATCTAATCAATGCGGCGTCCTTGCCTTATTGTTGACACTATTAGATTATTAATTAATAATAATAATAACGGGACACAACACAAACCGTGCCAGGCAAAATAACCTGAGGCAAACCCAGCAAAAATCCAGGATCCGTTCTAAAGAGAAATCGAACACAACTGCTTTGAAAATCCAAAGCAAAGACTATTATATCCGCAGTCTGTGTGACATGCCCCAATTTATTACGTGCCCACCCTGGCCACTTTTCCAGTTATGTGGGTCGGATCAATTCGTGGGGGGGGACAAAAAGAATAAAAAAAGTATGACAGTTGTGCACGCGAACTCTCTTTACCTTGAATCAAAAGCCCTTCAATCCGCAATATCGATCTGAATAAGTTTTTCGAACCGCCGCCATCTTGGAATCGACCCCATCCTTACAAGGTTGCCAGATCCAATTCCCACAGGGGCCACTGTTGTCAGATCAATATTAAAAGAACAATTTTAATTTAATAAGTAAAGTGCACTATACACTTCAATACGCAATTATAACCCTGTAATTGCCAGTATGTACAATATTAATTAAATTCGGATGTGAATATGTGCTGCCATCTGTCGTCCAATGTGTCCAATGTGTCATCCACACCCACTTTCCACGTAAAATCAATGCACTTCCTCCCGTTCGACCCGGTTACATCTTTGGGTCCTTTTTTACACCCATTTCCGGGCTACCCAGGACCAGCTCAGTACCCGTGGTTGGCACCCAGGGGCGGCCCCTGACCCTATATGTAATCTACACTGCCAGCCAGCCTCGCTTTTTTTCCGCAAGTTGCCTTTCAATGTGGGCTTAAGCCAGGATACCGTATTCGCTCAAGAGATGGATACGGTACTGAGGCTGTATCAGGGTTATCAATGGACCCTCACCATTGCAGGTTATTAATTTAATTTTTTATATATTATATAATAATTATTTATACTTTATATTAATATAATACATTTCATAAATACAGGCATGGGCGCCAGGATAAATGTTGGTGCACGCGACACGTATCATTTGCCATTTCGTCTGGTCAGGTAATTTTTTGGTTTTATTTCTAGTTTTATTTATTTATTGTAATTATGTAAGAACAAGTTGGCTATTTATTTATTTATTGTAATTATGTAAGAACAAGTTGGCTATTTATTTATTTATTTATCATTTTTCATTCGTAGTTTTTTATTTATTTTTCATACATTCATTATTTTCTATTTTCATCAATTGTTTTATTATTTTTCATTCAAGTGTTTATTTATTTATTTTTCATTCAAGTGTTTATTTATTTATTTTTCATTCAGTGTTTATTTATTTTTCATTCAGTGTTTATTTATTTATTTTTCATTCAGTGTTTATTTATTTATTTTTCAATCATTGCTTATTTATTATTTTTATATTCATTGTTTATTTATTATTTTCCATTCGTTGCTTATTTATTTATTTACCCCAGTCTTCTGGGAAAAAGCCGTGAAAGATGATGATTTCTTTATTTATTTATTTTCATGCGGTCATTTATTCAGCCATTCATTCATTTATTTAATCAATTAAACTTGGGTTTTATTCTATGAGCTCTGTAAATCTATTAATTCTCGGCTTTATTTCAGGGGATAGTTGACCTACTCTAGTCGTTACCTGCAATTGTGCTGGTTTTATTACAGATGCGCGGGTTGCAGATTGGTTTCTGATGCACTCGCCTATTCCAACCGTTGTACTGACCTTGAGCTATCTTCTCCTGGTGGCTTTCGGACCCAGAATGATGCAGAATCGCAAAGCATTTGATCTCACATGGCTGTTAATCCCGTACAACCTCGGGATGGCGGGTCTCAACCTGTACATAGCGGTCGAGCTGGCCACGATGCAACGGAAGCTTCGTTACAGTTGGCTTTGCGAGCCGGTCAACTACTCATATGAGCCAGACCACGTAAGAGTTGCGTCCGCACTCTGGTGGTATTACTTCTCAAAGCTGCTTGAGTTTGTGGACACAATCTTTTTCATCTTGCGCAAGAAGCAGGGGCAGCTGACCTTCCTGCATGTGTACCACCACTCGAGCATGTTCTGCCTGTGGTGGATTGGGATGAAATGGGTGGCAGGGGGTTCTTCCGTCATAGGGGCCATGCTGAACAGCTTTGTTCACGTGTTGATGTATGTGTACTATGGCCTGACTGCCACCGGAGAGTGGGTGCGGCCCTTCCTCTGGTGGAAGAAGTACCTCACCATCATACAACTAGCGCAATTCACCTCCGCCCTTATCCTGGGAACCCACGCAATTGTGCAGGGATGCGACTTCCCCCTTTGGATGCAATACGCTCTCGTCTTCTACATGGCCACCTTCCTCATCCTATTTGGGAATTTTTATAGGCATGCCTACCTGCTTAGGGTGAGTATCCGCATCTGTGGGCTTATGAGCTATCAATGTTGACCCTGCAATTGCACCATAGTTTGACAAACCCTGATTGTCAGTAATCAGTCAATTTTGGTTTCGTTTTGCCCTCTTGCGACCTCAGACAACGTCAGAGATCAATTGTGACGTGCCCATGACTTTGTCCGTCAAACATTACTCCTAATGGGCCTCCTTTCTGTGGAATTACCCATATTGATTTGCATTGAGATCGTATATTTGCAAATATATATTACATTTTTTTTTGGCCCTCAAATTTGGCTTGTGTCTTTTGCAGTAATCAATGATCAGGTTTTATGACAGGTGATTTTATATTGTGTGTATCATAGTAAATTAAAGGTAAGGTGTAAAAATAATTGATAGGAAAGTATGCGAATGGGTAAGGACACCAACTGGAAGCAAAAACTGACAGTACCAGAAAATTTTCAGACGTGTGCTGCCTGCGTCAAAATGAAGAGATATTGCCCAAAAGACGACTCGGTTGAACAATTTATTACTCAACCTGGGCCCAGATTATTTTTTTTATTGCATTCAGCAATTTTTTTAAATGAATTATAGATTGAAGGGTTATTTTAAGTCCTAGTTTGTTGGGCATGTAGGGGGTTACAGGTCATGATCCAATATTTTGTCGCGTCAGCAGGGGGTCATAAGCATATTAGTAAACTTCCAGAAACTTGTATAATGGAATATGACATCCTGTTTAGTGTTGTAATATTTCGGAAACCATATAAAAATCCATAGCACTGGTTTAGTGGTTCACTGGCCGGCCAAATGGGAGGTCAATAGTTCATATCCTGTCCCAAGCCTCATTTGATCTTGTCTTTGTAAACTCGGGCTGATTTGCTCTGCCTAGGACCAACAAAATGTCTGTAGTTTCTAATACTGTTGTCAATATGCAATCAAATAATAATTCAGGTAAAGCGGATTGGTTGCTTTGTTTATGTTGTTTCATGCATAGCATAACTCATGAACTATAGAGACTTATTTCATCATTGATTGGTCTGTCCATTTATAAACAATTCTTATTGAGCAAGGTCAGTACTGTAAGTGAGGCTTGAATATTTCAAGTGCTCCGTTACAATTGATAATTTTTTTTCACAATTGTTTATTTGAAGTAATGCCAGTATATTCAGGATATGTTTCTGAATAGGAAATACTGTACTTATAGCATTCAGAGGGTGCACCATTTAACTGCATGACACTGCAAAATGTAACATTGACATGCAACTGTGCAGGTCTTTTTCCAGTCTATCGCAGGACATTGTGAAATCCACCCGGAAATGCGCATTTATGTATAGTGACACTGGACAAAATCAACTCATTGTGCAGCCTTTTCCGAACTGCTATCAGTGGATCACTTTTTCCGATCAATACGAGAAGTGATATATCTATTCCATATATCTTACAGACAGGTAGTCATCACTTCACGGATGTATAACTCACTTGATATTGTTCTCGTTTGATAACTACTGGAGTAGCCTTGAGCCAGATCGTCAGTAGTGTATGGCACATTATTATTTTTAAAACACCTGGAGACATGTAAGCCTATAGTAACTTATAAATATGGCACTTACCTGATTCAGTACGTGGGAAAATAAATGTATGCTTTCATTTACAAGATTTCAACATTCGTAAACTGGACAGAGCGTATTATTATAAATTATGTGTCACAAAACCATTTGTTTTGCGCACATAACGAGCATTACTGCAAGAAATCATTTTTCCCTGTATAGGATTGATGGAAGCATCCAGTAGGAGTAAAAAGTCAGTGACTTCGAGATTACTATTGCATGTGCTGCGATTATTAAAGGTTATTAGTCTAAAGAAAGAGCTTATCGTACTTTAATATTAAGAAATATAAAATGTATAACTTTTTATCCAGGAAGTATATCAAGTTCAACTACGTTAGTAAACAAATATTAATATATTTTTTGTTGATGTGACAGGATTTTTTTTTTGTCATGATAAGCATTGAGTCTGCAGGTTTTTTGACCTCATCTATTCTGGTTTCTACAAAAAAAAAAAATCTTCTCAGGGGTGCCCTTGGCAGTGGATACGACCGATTATTACCCAGACGTTTACACAAAAAACAACGCCTTTTTTTAAACTCCTCATTTGATTAACTATCATATGAGTAGGTCAGTAGTCTGACAAATATCTGGTTAATATGTTATAGTCTTAAATTTGATATAACACTTGTCCGAAACAGCTTCATACTTTAATGCAAACCATTTATTTCCCATTTTATATCGGATGGTTGGAGTGCCCACCGAGGGTAATAAAAATATCCCTAGAACTGGGTACAGAAAATAAAATTTATATTTATATTTTTAAAATATTTATACAAAGTATATTGAATGATTGAGGATTTTAAATTATAGTGTTTGAGTGTTGCAAAATTGTGTCAGCATGGAAACTATTTATATGTTAATTCCGCATTTAGACGGGTTGTTATGGTTAGTGTATGACCTGCCTCACCATATGCACGTCAGAATTTAACTCGCATCCATATAAGCAATAATCTAACACTCGTTTTTATAACCCTTGTTGCCTCACACGTAAATGTAGCAATACACTTTTTTGAGCTCTCAAAAGGTATGTGAAAGTATGGCGACAGAATGAAATTACATTGATATAGAAGTGAGCTAAATTCTGAAGCACATAGGATGGAGCAAGTATGTGCAAATCGCACTTGAACTACGTCCATATAGCTTCGGATTGTTACGAGAGATTTCGTATGAGATATCCCATTAATAATTTTGTTAGTGGACGTTTGGATAATTACAGAAACATGTAGTTCTGCTAGCATCTGGCATGCAGTGAGGGGGATATTTCTGCGACATTGTTTGTATTGACTCTTCATATCGGATAACCTGCCGTTTGGGCCATGAACTGAGATTGGGTGGGTGGGGGGGTACATGTCCTTATTTCAAATGGCTTATTTCCAAAACCCAGTCAAAGTCATTTTTCTGTCACTTTTTCAGGAGCGAGAAGGAACTTTGCAGAAGCCAGATAAACCAGAATTTTATCCAAGTTTTGGTCATGAGAAGGTGACACTTTTGTTACTTCTGATAATATTGCAAGTCCTCTCTCTGTAGGCTTAAAACTTATTTTCAACAAACAAGTTGCAGGTCTTGGAAATAAGCATTGCGTTTTGAGGGCTTTTTAAAACAAAGTTTATTCTTAAAGTGTTATATCCTGTTTTAAATTTTTTTTGTTGTCATTGTAGGAGAAGCCAAGATACATCATTTGCATGCATTTGACGTTGTTCGTTTGCATGTGCGTTTTGTGGAATTATTTCTGACCACATTTTGTACTTGATTGCATATACTGTTCTTACCAAATTAATCGCAAGGTCATTCTGTCGCCAAGTGCAATCAGGATAATGCACTGTAAAAATTTCATGAGAAGTTCAATAAGGAAAAACTGTGATATGAGAAATATAGACAATACAGTGCTTGGAAGGGAAAGGTCAGGAGATTATATAATACGATAATAATTTATCATTATTATTACATGGAAAGTAACTTGCATTATCCGACCCATAAAAACCATTCCTTCGAAATTATCTGAACACATTATATACTCTTTTACTCCCAATAATCTCTGTGCGCAGTGTCTTAATTATTTTACATAACTTAACCGATAATTTTTAATGTCGTCAGAAACTGTGTGCACGTCTAATTTAATGTACGTGATTACGGGTAGAAAAAGACTTGTGTAGCATGCTTGTATAGTACAGCACGTATTATAATGTGATGTTAACGATGAGAGAAGAAATGGGTGAAGGATAATTGTTTACTGATGTATTTCCGTTTTGTGTACAGTAAATGTAGGTTATCTCCCCTCCCACTTTTTTTTTCACATGCTTATATAATGATTTCTTTCGTGATTGCTTGGACTTGTCTGTATTTACCTTTGCATCACATGTATATCTTTAGTGTACATTTGTTTTTATTTATATTTATGTTAGTCATTGTTTCTTCTTCTTTAGAGAGTGCTTGACCTGTGCTATGGCTACATTCAATCGTACGTTAGATTTAACTTTTTTTTTCCGTATGATATATGAAGGCCACATATTAAGGTCTGTTAATGCCAAATCATGATAACTGTTTCTGTGTGTCTTTTCAGCAAAAGAAATCGGAATCCTTCAAAAACGGAGCTGCCTGCAACGGAGTTTCTAATGGAACTTCGCGTCGGATGCGGAAGAAAATCAAGTGTAATTGATTCCACGAGGTTTTTAATTCAGGGAGTAAAGTGGGGAGGGGGGTGATCTTTCCAAACATCGTGCAATTAATAGTCATGTGTAACGAATAGACTAGAATGTTGGCATTTTTGCGCACTATTTGTAAGCCTGCCATCACCATGTGTTCCTCTTTTTTTTTGATACTAAGTTGAAGCCATTTTATAGCCATTTTTATAGTCACAACATGACAACTGATTCCACACATTTTATGGACAAAATGTGGCTGTGGCTGCAGCATATTAATGTGATATATGCATTTGTGTTGTTCTAGTCGTTGTTTTTTTTAAATGCGAGGAAGCTCAGTTTTTATAGCATTTTTCATATACTGTATATCTGGTAATATACATGTTTCTCTGGCCTTGATGTGATTGTTTGGATGCTTTTTTGGAATAATAATAATAATAATCGGGAAGGTTCATTAAAAATAAAATACTTTTTATTAAAACATAGAGGTTGACTATTTACACACACACACATTATATACAAAAAAATGCAAAAAAGTCAGACACGAACAGCCACTGAAATAATTTATGAACATGAAATGACTTGACAAAAAGTTTGATATGTACCAAAACAACACATTTTGTTTCATTCCTTCATATATTTTTTTTTATGCCAAATCTGACCATTGTCTTTAAACTGCAGTAAACTATTGGAACTTGTACCCACTTCTTGAGAGACTATGAAAGTCTGGCCCAAAAAATATATTCAAACTACGTGCACCTAAAAGTCTAAAAACCTTTTTCTTTGCTTTGTACTACATTTAACATACAACTTTGCAGGGGTGTGTATGTATACATTGGTGTCGAACATTTCCAGGGTTTTTTTTTTGACTTCACCTCTGGCTCTCCATTGTGCTCTCCATTGAGAAAAAACGCAGTAACATTATTACTGTAGTATGATTGTTTCTACTGCCAAGAGTAATGAAGTCGTAATGCAGTTGCCGATAGTCCGATACTATAGAATGTTTCGAAATGTTTTCGGAGCTTTTCAGACTCCTCATTTTTTTTCGACTCCATTATTCTTAGTGGAGAAACTTCTCGTATTGGGAAATTTTTAAGCAATGTTTATCGCTCGTTGCGGAGAAAGAGTGGGACCACCGACGTCCAGAAGTGAGTTTCCCTCTCGTGCGATCGTGATGACTCAATGGAATTGTCGCTCATGTTGGCCGTGAAGCGAAGGTACTGCATGTTCTCCAGCTCGAAACGGGGCCATTTGATGCCATTTTTGGGCAGGTTTGGATCCCTGAGGAAAGAGCAAAAAGGAAACCAATGTAGCCGGACTTCTTTTTTTTTGGTTTCTTATATATGGTTTGTCTGCCGTCAGAAAGTGATGAATGGACTAAAGCTGGGAACAGTCTATGTCAAGGTCGAGGAACTTGAATTAATGCCAAGTTGAGGCACAACTTTCTCTGCCCCCATTTTTTTTTTTTTTTACAAGTTTGGAAGTGAGCTGGTCAAGTCTACCAGGGGAATTTTGTAATGTGATTTGCTAATGGGTTGAACTATTGGGTAGAATCAGCCTAAAATGCTTACCCAGTACGTGCGAACTGTCCCCATGTGCTGGCCATTGTTGTTGCCAGATCCATTTCTTCTTGAGTGGCATCGTCTCCGACTACGTTGAACATGAAAGGGAGTTCGTCTCCATGGGCAGCTCGGAAGAAATCTGGGTGAGGAGACGTGCTGGGACGATGGTCGAATAGGTAGCGATACACTTTTGTCCCATATCTAGCAGCAGATTGAGCCATCTGTTCTGCCTTGTGTCTGAAGTACAGGTCAGTGCAGAAGTTGAAGTAACGCTGGCGGTTGGAGGCCAAAGAGCGTGGTGGAGAGTACAGGTATTCATGAGAGACAACGGCCAGAGCCACTGGATCGCTCATGCCCAAGTACTGGCGAAGGTCAGCCTGCACCAGAGAGTGGAAGCCACTTTGCGTTAAGGTGTCGGACTTCAGATCCTTGTAGTAAGGAGTCTGGAGGTAACTGCGGAAGAGAGAAGTCATATAATTGCACTGAAGCCACAGCATAGGTTCGGTTTGCACCAAAGATTATTAGGATGGGACATAGCTAGTTGATATATCAAGAAGGGTCAAGCAAAGATGTACGTGAACTCTAGGCACATGATACTGTATTATACAGTCCGGTGAAGGTGGATGCCCTGGGAGTGTATTAACTTTACTGCGAAGCACATGACTCAGATTAGTATTTACATATATATGTTTCAAATAATGCGTGACAGAAATCACTTCAGCATACCAATGACCTGTGTTATCATTTTGTAAGTTCAAAGACATGCCTTGTCACAAATTGTCGATATAGCATTATAGTGTCAAAAAAGGTAATAGACCTGGGCTATATCACATTAATTGGATTTTGAACACTTTAATCTAATCCATAGGGCAAATATATTGCTCTATGGTTCATACAGCAGTTTATTAATACTCACTAGTGTGACAGGAGACACAAGGAGCCATCATCACTTGTCTCGCCCAGGATGAGGTCAATGTCACGATGGTACTGACCCCGATGGACCATGGACAGAGGGTCATCTGGAACCACGTTTGGATCCATCACAGGCCTCCACATCTGCGGCACTTGAAGACTAGCCGTCAGGAGTTCACCGCCCGGGATGTCACGCAGGCACTTCAGCCGCAATTCCTGATCTTCCTTTTCCCTGCATCCCGTAATGTCCATCAGTTGGTCAGCAGCCTATAAAGACAAAATTTAAAAAAGCTAAGCAAAAGTACTCAGAAAAATAATACAATTTATCCGTTAAGTGAAAATGAGTCGTCTTGCACATTACTGTGTGTGAAAAAAGTGCATTGTACTAATTTCATATTATCCATGATATATTTTGATATTGATATTCTAGTGCATTTATTTTAATTGTGCAAAGAAAAATTAGCGAGAAACGCAACCACCGACAATTTAGCAGCCAAGTCATCATGCAAATTATTTTTGTGTGCAAAAAAAAATTGCAATCCCCTGCATTGCTCTAATTAATTTTTAACAGTATTTCTAATGATGGATTCTACATGCTTTTAATTTCAATTATGCAAGGAAACAACGCAACCCACAGACGGAAAAAGGGTCCCATCGAAAGTCATGCTTCCAATTATTTTTATTTTGACTAAAGAGGTCAAGGTCATGGATTCCGGTTTTCAATTTTTCGCAGCCCAAAGTTGCGCAAGTTGGCATTGAAAGTGAAAAAGTCTGGCTCACCCACTCCCCCCCCCCTTAAAAAAAAACTAATCAACTACCGTATTTCGCCAACCTGAATTTTTATCCTTGAACCCGACCTGTGCTAACTTGGGTGTCTGCAACTTTTTTTTTTGTTATGTCATCGTCCATTTTTGCACCAGAAAATCCGGTTTTTTCAATGTCGTCTACTCCTGTCCCCATTCTTTTAACTTGTCCATTCACCAATGTCACATCGTTTCAATGTCGCTTTCTTGGTATGTCCCGTTTTTTATATATAAAAAAATAATTTGCACAATTATTACAACTTACCTGGTTAGGATTTGAGTCGAATGTGTAAGGATCTGATGCAAGTCCGCTCTGGAGGATTGCTCTCTGGAATATTGGACGTCCATCTTGGTCCAGCGTCTTTGGTGACACCAGAAGCATGGAGATGACCATTGCTCCAGAGAAGTGTCCAAAGACAGTGACTGACTGGGAATTTGCTCCAAATGCACCTGCATTTTTGCGAATCCATCTAAGCGACTCAACCACATCCAAAAGTCCCACATTTCCAGGAGCAGATTCATTCTTGACACTCAGGAAGCCAAATGGACCTAGAATGAACAATGGCCAAAAAACATTACAATAAATAATTTTGATAAAGATGACAAATTGTTGTTGATAAACATTACAATTGTTGCTGATAAAAATTGTAGCCTAATAATTGTTGCTGATAAAACTTGCAATTGTTGTTGATAAAAATTGCAATTGTTGCTGATAAAAATTAATTAGAGAGTAACCGCCCACAGGATGGTTGGAAATATTATGACGAATCCAATCCGATCTGATGTAAAAATGCACCACGTTTTCTGCATATCCGATAAAGTGTCGACCTTGTTTGATTTCCTCATGTTGCAATTATTAATCGAGCCATTTATAACGACGCCATTTTATGTATACATAGGATTCTATACATACACGGTCGTAAACAAATCCGGACGTTACATAAGGGGCAAACATGGAAATGACCTTTCAGGTTCGTTAAGAGAAAAGAAAAAGGAAAAAAAAAAATCCGTTGCTTCAATTGATTAAACCCGCAACAATTTTTCAATCTGAAAAAGTCCTTGACATTAACCAAAAAAAAACGATTGGTTAAAATATCCGATGTTACGTAATAATTATTTCAAGTTTGGGAAGATCCAGCTTCAAGTTAAAGAAAAATGAAAAAAAAAAAGAGTCAAGGCCAAGTCACTTTGAGCGAGAAAAAAAATTACACAACTTGTAGTGTCTCGTCCTTGATCGTTCATCCAACTTGATCTCCCTTCACCTCTCTCTCTCCCAGCCAATATATTTTCGCACGCATTTCGCACAAGTGCGAATTTAAGCGTGTTGCGAATATTACATTAAAAAAAACGAATCGCCTGAGTGGAAGCAATCGGAAACCTTGTGCTGACTATCAGTAGTGCTGAATAACATTTACGTACAGTCACTCGTAATCTATGGGAAGCAAGGACGAGAGGACAATGATCGCGATATTGCGTCGTGCGAAATATGAAACAATAATTGCGAAATCATTTTTTTTTTAAAAAAAAGGATCCTAGTGTGTTTACTTGTGGGGGCTTTATTTTGTGATGATGAAGAATTAAGAAAATGCGGGAGTAATTATTCATGCCCATTGAGTACAGTGTTACAAGGTCGCGATGTTAATTTATGGACCAGTTACTCTGTACAGTATCTGTCTGACTTCGACAGAGATTTTTAGGTTATTGGGACTATGAGATAACCCATATTGGGGCTAAGTCCGGTTCTTCTTTTTGGTATATAAGAGAGTTCAATAGAGGAATTATTGTTTACTTGTTGTTGCCAACAATCGGCCCAAATTTTTGGTATTTTTGTGTGTGTAACAATAAGTGCCATGTTGTTTCTCTCCTAAAAGTTGGTTGCTTCGGAGGGGGGGTAAACAATCCAGAAAAATATTTCCTTCATAGACTTACTAAGACGCCAGCTTGTACAAAACAAGTCGTAAGAAAAGAAAAAAAAAGGCATTGTTTTTTGGGGGGTAAGAAGCTATGCGCGGTATTGAGCGCAGAGGCATTGTTGTTGCCAAATAAATGCTGCAGGGGTCGTTGTGCGAATAAGGAATGTGGTGCTGGCTAATACCTTTCAATTCTAGGAATCCAGTGTGCGCCATATGTACATCGTCCCCCCCCCCCCCAAAAAAAATATATATATATATTGAAGGTTCAAAGAGTATTGTTCTCTGTGACGTCGCACACATTTTTCGTGTAAAATTGGCAAAAAAATAAAGTTGCGGACAAACACATCCTGACGCCATCAAAACCATCAGTACCAGACAAATATTGATGGTTGCATAGCTCCAGGATACATCCTGAAGTACATGGCATTATCAAAACCAGGCTATCTTCCGGTCGAACGCTTTCAAAAAAAAATTGTAATTTCAAAATTCAGCAAGTAATTTCATTGCCCAATTGGAGGTGGACCAATTGTGAAAATGTTTCACATATTGGAAATTAGCAGGAGACCAGAGGCAGGTATAGGCCATCAGTGTACCAAGTTTCAGCACTCTCAATAGTACGAAAGTTGGTTAGGTAGCCGTTACATATTTGCCAACAAACTTTCTGCTTTATATTATGTATGAATATGTATGATATGAACTTAATCGTTCAGTTGATGCCTGTAACCAGATCACTTTTGATAACATAAGACAGCCTGGTTTTGATAATGACACTAATGTATCGTCAGTTGGGGGTGAGATTGTTCCAGGTGGGGTGAGATTGTGCCAACACATTTTTTGGCACAACATTGCGCCCTATACTGGCAGCAGTCACAAACCATCGAATTTAGGCATGTTTCTAGGGATGATCAAAGGCTGGCAATGACAAGCCAAGCAAATATTCTCTGTAGGGTTGCACTTTCGTTCAAAAAAAAAATGAGCTGGCACAATCTCACCCCACCGGGCACAATCTCACCCCAATTATTGACGGATATTGCAGAATACTCACCAACTCTGTAGTTGACAGTGACGACAACGACACCAGCGGTTCTGGCCAACGAAGATGCGTCGTACTCTGATGCATCAGCATAGTTGAACCCATCTCCAGGTATCCACACCATGACAGGCATCTGGTCTTCGGAGGATGAATCAGGCACGAAGACATTGAGGGACAAGCAGTCTTCGCTCAACGACTTCTCCATTTCTCTCGTGGAAAACTGCGGGTACATCAGCTCCGTCGCAAACGGAGGCTGGATACACGATGGTCCGTACCTTGTAGCGTCCACAACCCCGTGGTCATCGACCTCCATCGGTGGTCTGAACCGTCCGTGTCCGACAGGCGATTGGGCGTACGGTACACCAAGGTACCGAGTAACACCATCAGATCGGACACCGGTCAGTACACCAGAAGTGGTGTTGACCATCGAAGGCACAGTGGCCGAAGCCACAGTGGAAACCAAGAGAAACGACAACAGGAACATCTTGCTTCGAAGTATTTTTCGCGAATAGAGCAGCAAACCGAGCAGTACGGCGCCTTTAAATAGGACATGGCGCCACCTCCTCTTACTAACTTTTTTTTAGGAGGAGTCCGAATGTATCCTCGGCCTCTGATTTGCGGTTGCCAAAGCGAATAGGGTTTTTCTTCAATGCCAAACTCCCCCCTCCTCCTCCTCCTCCTCCTCCTCCTTCAAACTAGAAATTCGCAACTACTAATCAGTGACATTGATAAGTGCGTAACCATAAAGTGCAACAAACTCTACTGGATAGGGAAGTGACCTTCAAAAAAAAAATGACGCAAAAATTGTATGACTAAAAAATTTGTATGCAACACATTTTATGTAACCGTGGACTTGAGGCAGGTTCTTTTTTTTAATTGGACGGTAATTTTTAAGGACCAAAAACTTTGGATTATTTTTTTTTTTGTTAATTGGGACAATGGGTGAGGCTTTCCAAGGACAAGCACTTGAAACCCGTTTCCTTTTGTAGTGATGTAGGTGGGATCTAGTTAGGACGACCTTGCACTTTTTTTTTTTTTGCAATATGTATACATCCAAAAATTAATTACATAACTTGGTGACATAACATGATTATAATAATAAAGTCCACAATTGTTTCTACTGTATAAATTTCACCGGTCATGTAACGTAATTTTTTAGTTGTACTTGTACAATTTATTAAAGACCTTGACCTCATGTCTTTTTTCCTAGAGATCATTGGACTAGTGGGTCACTCTGCCAGAATAGATAAGCTCCTTTTTTTCCCCCTTTTTAATCTCTGCCGCACATGACCCTATTTGACCCGATTGAGATGCTTTGCAACTATACCGTATCGTTGACCTTGGCATTGTCCATTAAAAATAACACGACGGTAGAGTTGAACAAACTAATCAAGGGCGTCCCTGGGGAGTAGTTGCAACTTAAAAAAAAAAAAAAAAAGTCCTCTCCTCATGTCGTGAGTTTGACCTTTCTTCCGTCACAAAGTCACGTGACTATCAAACTGTTGCCAGTAACTATCTTCACACCTGCGTCTTCTGGAAATGTTTCAAACACATTTTTTTTTTTGGATCGGGGAAGAAAAATAATGCCGTGCTGTGTGTGGCAAAGAGAATTTAATTCTGCAACAATTGGACGGATTTTTTAATTATTATCACAAATATTGTGCTGACATGAATTGAAAGTGCAAAGTGCATGTTACGTAACTATATCCATTCACTTTAATTCTTGCTGGATCATCAATATTGCACGCCATTTTTACAAGCCTGGCCAATAATTTGTCAGTGAACTGCAAAAAAGTGCTGGCGTTTTTCATCTCCTACATGTGCAGACGCACATTTTGACGCTATAAGTACAGTGTGTACCAACTGAACAGTCGGCTTATTAGTTTAAGATTTGACATTGTGGTTACATCTAGAAGCAACAAAAAATATAGCTTTAATTTTTTTTATGGTGACAAAAAAAGTGTTGGGAAATTTTATAAAATATAAAACTGCGACGGAAAAACATGGTAATTCCGTATCAAAAAATAAAGACATTACTAACGTCAATTAGGGTCAAGTGTTGAACCCCCTTTTGTTTGGACCCTTTAATAAATTATGAAATTATTTGCACTGAATATCATATAGTATTAATGTGTGTCAAATTTATTATTAGCTTATTGTTTTTTTTATCACCGACTGCTCTTTCTAGAGGGAAATGTTACAATGCTGATTATTTACTTTTTGTTGCACTTTTTACAGAACAGAAGCAGTTGTTACGGTGTCAATATTTGTTTCCGTGTGTGCCATGATAATAACTGATACAGACAGCAGTTGGAACACACTGTACAAATATACCCGAAATGGTTCATTACTGGTGAAAGAACCTCAGCAGATTGTCCAGATTGTAATTGTCGAGTATTCCAAGCAGGTTTTGTACTTTGCTGCGGACGTTAGCTCCTTTGAACTTGTGTTTGTCAATGTACAGGTCCGTGATCATCCCGTAGAGCCTCTCCAGGTGGCACGGCTGCCTTCTGAACTCGGACTGCAGGTGACCCGCATTCTCCAGGATGTACCGGTACTCCGGGGTCAAGAAGCTTGTATCGGGCTCATGCGCCTGCAGATCCTTTAGCGCCTCGATCAGCGACACTTGCTTCGACAGCATGATCTGGGCATTCAGCTTCGGGTGGAGAAGATGCAGGGTGTGGATCACGCTTTCGTCATTCACATCTGGAATACAGCGGCAGGTATTCCTATAATCAGCATGTGCCAAGCACATGCTTGGACACAATTTCTGCAGTCGTCTATTGACCTGCAGTTGCACTGGAAATGAGCCAGGTTTGTTTATGGCTGTGCAGAAAATAGTGCGTTGTGACACGTAACAGGGTGTCCACAAGGCCACTATATTTACTCGCCTATTACATAGTGACACATAATCAACATTATTTCGTACGAACATTGTAAAAATGCAGGTAACGATATAATTTGCACCAAAAAGGGTTCAAATCAGCCGTACATGCCATTCATTTTTTTGTGTCTTCAATGAAAGCTGATAGGTGCTGGGTTTGAGAGATAATGATTGTTGAGTGTTCGTCATCAGGGAGGTCAGTGGAGTCAAGAGTAGTAATGATGTCGATTATGACGCAAACCAACTGTTATTAACTCGCATTAATATTATTCAAGCTTGAAAGAATTATCTCGATAAATGAAAATATTTTGCTTCCTGTAATTTGCTACGGGCCATGACAAAATCAAGGATAATGAACTTTTTATATATGTTTTTTCAGGACGATTAACTTTTTGCCCCTTTTCCCATCAGTCGGTATGGTGTAATCATTAATTAAGCTAGATCATGAGCTAATGTTAATTTTTTTTTCTCCCAGTTTAAAAGTGCGCATTTCTCTTTCTGCAATCGTGTTAAGTCATGCGTGGTATGTGTGGCTTACCACATGATATCTCGAGCTGAATCTTCTTCTTGGTGCCCTCTTTGGTCAGGACATCTTTCAAGATAGATATGGTTGATATGTTGTCAGACATGAAGACGGCCTCTCCTTTCCTGAAAATTTTCCCACGCAAAATATCTCAATACACGTGTTAGGACTTGGCGACATGACTGGCAGCGTGCCTGCTGCATGACCCTGTTCAATATGATGTGGAAAGATCCATGACGGAATGTTTGCACAATGTATCATGAATGATTGATTTGTATTGCGCAGCTTTGTGACAACCATATACTTGTCATTCTTAAAAACAACGAAACTACGACAAAATATATTGACTTTTATCACGTGATATGCAAAAATGCCTTATGACCCACGCGAAAAAAATTGTTAATAAGCATTGAACATACCAAGAAATGGCACTATTTACGTCATTCTATGTATCAGAAATGATGTTCGGAACTATAAGCATGTACACATCGAAAAGTCAATGAATTCCTTTGGATATAGTGTTTCATTTGCAAATGACGGCAACTTACTTGTACGTGGCATGAAGCATGGTACCCAAAAACGTAGAGACAAACGTGTATGTGACTGTGTCTCCAGCCGGAGTTCGCTCCGGGACTTCGGGGAGACAGCAGGCAAACCATGTGTGAATTTCTGCCAAGCTGAACGGACCTCGTAGGGTGAGCGTATTGTAAGCCCTAGCAACAGAATGAATGTACTTTCACTTAGAAAATATTAAACAATGGAAATCAAATCTCGCTGTACCTGCTTGGGTCGAATTCGTGTGACCTCATGTGTAATGAGAGTGGTTTGATTCGGTACTGCCGGACTTGACAGCACTTTGGTTGCAGAGAAGGCGTGATGTACGCCTGCAGGATCCCATACTGACCCTCGATTGTCCGGACCTTGACCTCCAGACGTGTGGTGTTAGCCTGGCAGCGATATGTAGCCAGCAGGTAGTTACCAACATCGGAATTGCAAGCACTGTAGCTCACTACTGCCGAGTTCTTGTCTATGTCCAAAAGGTCAACCGGTACATCACTCTGAATCAAGACGTTGTCAATTGGTGACTGAACCTGGAATTTACAGCAAATAAGTAAGGCACTTTATGACTTAAAATATCAGTTTACCTCAATAGTGAGGAGATACGATGCATCTTGTTTGCTTAGCATCATTTTGTCGTTGATATCAAAAAACGGTATGGCTGACATACCGCCAGCTTTACTCTGAGTTGCCGCCTGGTACTTGTCTCTTTCCTTCCCCACTTTGGTGTTCAGCTCTTCCACCTCCTGCCGCAGCCTCCCGATTTTAGCACGGGCGTCTTGGGACATTGAGAGGGATCCACCGCTTACGGACACTCCCTTCTCGCAGGCCTCGGTTGTCAGACCAAAGAGCCATCCGGAGTAAGTGGTGGCGACAATTTCTTCGTATCCTTGGTTGCCAACCACACCGCCTTGAACCGATGTCACACTCTCGGTGCACATCTATACAGGGAAAATTATTGCAGCTTTCTGACCAGATGTTTCAATGTTTGTGAACCTACATATGTGTATCGGAGCGACGGTGGACTGTCCTCCCCGTCGTCGTATGTGTAAACCTGTATGGTTCCGTCATCTCGCCCAACAATCAGGTCTCGGACTCCATCCCCGGTGATGTCGTAGTTGTCCATGCAGATGACTCCGCCCTCTTCACGCTTGTCTGGAGCCTCTAGAAGCCACTTGTGCACACCGTTACGCCTGTAACACAACCACCAATGAACAAACTGTGTTACAACAAACACAATCAAGTACCTTCCAATCTCCACCAGCCCAATCTTCCCATCCTGTGTCCCGTACAGGACCAAGTCTCCCGTGTCTCCTCCGTCGTTGTAAAAGAGCTGCAGGCACGTCGGCACTCCTTTGACCTCCATCGAGTAAATGATCTGGCCCCCTTTGATAACCCGCAGGCTTCGATCCTTGCAAGCCAGCACAGGGATCAGGTGAGAGCGGAACTTCTCCGGAGGAAGAATGACTATGTCCTGGATCTGGTCTCCGCTAACCATGTAATTCAGGTCCATGCAGTCGTGGTAATGGCTGTACACATAGTCTCCGCAGCAGAGTAGATCACTTCCACTAACGCGGCTAAAAAAATCAGACAGAAACATGTGAGAAACACTAATGGTAACAAAAACTGTTACAACTGGACAGTCCGCATCAATGTAATCTTCATTGGTCTGAAGGAATGTTAAATTATTTCTTTCATATGTAACCCGTAAATAAGTGATTCTACTATTGGCTGGATGAAAGTCAAAAAATTAATTTAATTTTTATTCTGACATCAAAGAAAGGCACGTAACAATAAACAATCAAATATCTCCTTCTCAGCTTTCAATCAGCCGAAGAGTTAACGAAATCATTTATCCATCAAACGAGATAAAAGTATATAGGGTGACAACGTTATCAATAAATTTTTTCCCATTAAGATATGAAGAGGTGACCTGCTTCGGGGTTTGACCGATAACTAATGTGTCAAAGGAAACATAAATATTAGTTACGTAAAACATTGCTCCAAGGTAAATACTTGTCGCACGTACTTTCCCATCGTCTAATTGCAAAATTACTGATAATGACACATGGCAAAGGCTGCTATTTATTAATTAGTGTTATTATTGTGCGTAAAATTCTCACATGAGTTTGAGCTTCTCGGTGAGGTTTGTGTCGAATCCGAGGAAGAGCTTCCCCTTCTTGGTGTACCCTCGCACCTCGTTACCAGCCGAGACAAACACTTTGTCCTTAACCGTACCCAAGCTTCCACCTAGTTCTACGCAGCTAATCGCAGCACCCGGAAGAGTCTTGAATGTCAATTGAACCTCTCCTCTACGCATACCGAACACTTGCACCACGCCATCCTGGTCTGCCACAACCACCTAGAAAACAAGTACATTATTAATAATTAATATAATTAATTAATTTTGCACTATCCGGTAAAATTACCTTCTGTTGCGACTTGTCTCCTGTTCCGGGCAGGAGCTTCATGCATTTTGGGTTTGTACGACCCACCTGCAGATAGTCCACTCGGGTCAGGTTCAGCTCCATCATATTTTAACAGCCGGAGACCAAATATTAAAGATATGAAAATTAATATGGATTATCATCAAAAAATCAATTGTCGTCTGCCGCCATGATGGATTCAAAAAAATCGATTCGCAGGATTGCCAACAACACGTCATAATTAAATTAGCTGCCAATTATTATTATGAAGGTAATTATGGATATGATAATTAAATTTAGATAAAATAGGTTATTTGTTAAATATTTGTGATTAGTTTTTGCTGTTTGGCGAATGGTGTTGGCAACATTGGAGGCCATATGCCCGATTTTAAAGATGGCGGATTCTGTTCGAATGTGAATAATTTTTCGAGCTGAATTTTTCTGCTGCCAAAATGTCGTTCGTTGAGTTCCACTGGTCTCAACTGCAGGGATCCCAGGTTCCTCAGCATCTGTGGGCGGCCCTGGAGCGAAAGCTTAAGAATGCGGTCAGTTGAGCTGAAAATTATTATGCCTAGTAGTGAGTGTGATTATAGTGTACTAATTAGCAAAATAATTGATGAACAATTTGCAGGTATTTGATTCAGGAAATTACTTCACAATGGTACAAGTGGAATGCGACCAGAATACAACTTATTGGAAGGTGATAGTTACAGCGGAAGATGGGCTCAAACATGATGATGAGAATGCGTACGTTTCTACTAATTATTATTACATTGCGGTTTATGCTAGATTTATTAATTTATCTCCATTTATTTTTTGAAGGATATTTCTGATCGACCATGCTTGGACTTTCAACATGGATAGTGTGGCTTCAGATTTGCGGCGTGTTCCTGGCTTGCTGAGCAGGATGTCGGACTTGATGAACTTGGACGGAAATGACAAGTCTGAAGACGAGTTGACCGAATTAGTGTTGAAGGAAATGTGGAAGTTCAACCAGGCCTACAATGTTTGTAAGATCACAAATAACGATCTTTATAATGACAAATGTTAATGTCACTTTCTATGTATCAACAGTGCAAAAAGAACTGTCCCAGTCATCCTGACGTGTGGGCTGGCTGCTCGACACACACCATGTAAGTTACATGGTGTGTGTCCAGCGGGCAACACACACATCAGGATGACTGGGACAGTTCTTTTTGAACTGATGATACTATTAGACGGAAAGGTAATGTCGCACTGTTATGTGACTTGAATAAACAACAAGTCGTAGACACCACATAAAAGTGAGACATTACTTTTGCGTCTAATAGTACCGTAATGTTTTGAGTGTTGCATTATTCATATGGAAAATGAGAAAGATCAGAATAACTATTAAAATCAAGTAGCACGTTGCCAGAATTAAATATAATTACTTATTTTGCTCCTATAGCCAATTTCATTACTAATCTTGCGTATTAATTTTCACAGGTAAAGTGCGCCCTGGAGAGCCAATGAATCTGGAAGAATTATCAGAATACGTGTGGTACATAATGGATGAGTTTGGTTCCCGCATCCAGCATTCGGACAATCCAACCTTCCGAGTTGTGCCCTTATTTTATGGTCCTGAGCTGGAGGCGTATAGTATCATGTTCCCATTGGTCGACATGGCTGAAGGAGAAGAAGCCACTCGAGACTTTGCGGAAGGCATGAGCGGAACATTGAGGCAGGTCATGCTTCTTCCGTGGAGGCCATCTCGTTTCTCCGATGTTGACTTTGCTCAGAAGGAGCTAGAAGACAATTTTGTTATGGTTTGTATACATTTTTCAGCTTCTTCTAACCTTCACAGTAAACAAGGCAAATTTTTAACCGGATTGAACTGGATGTGAATATACCAATTTCTTGCATTTGGCAATTATGCGTAATCTGTTTTATTTCAGGAAAAGTTAATTTAAGATGTGTTTTCCTGTTTGGCACATAATGTAGGTCAGGACTCTGGAAGTCACTAGTGTTATTAACCAAGATTTCATATGAATGTTATCATAGGTTGTACAAATTGCGGAATCATTTTTTTTCATTCACAGTAAATGTTATCATTGATGATGACATTCTGGAATGTTTTCTAAGAAAAGATCGAAGTACTGTATGTGGAAGAGAGGCCAATTAACTTCATCCAGTATATCCAGTATATACTGTATGAAGCCCCTAGATGAGGATATAGGAGGCGGAGGATATAGGATGGAAAAGATTTCGCACTTCCCGACGTCGCAGAGAGCTAGGAGTAGGGTTGTTGGGAAGCTGCAATAATCAATTGGGAATCGAAAAAATCCTCATGACTGCAAACTTATTTATTTTTTATTTTATTACCCCGTAACAGGGCGGGGCCCTTTTGGGGGGCATGACTGCAAACTTCTCAGCCGTTATCGATCTATGGCCAAAAAACCAGATTTTAATTCCCAACCTTGGCTATATGGTCGTTAATGTCGGAAGAAAATTGGCCCACCCACTCACATCTGTTTCCTCTGTTTGTAATACAGAATAGTTTCTCCCACAAAATTCCTCTCGGGATCTGCCCCTGGAAGAAGTTTAGTAAAAATTAATTTTCATTGGCATATCTGTAAGTGACAAAGGCAGAGTTAGCTGAATGTGGTTCATGCCACAAGTGTTAAGAGAAAGTTGAGTAAAACTCACGTCATACATGGCAATTTTTTGGGGTGTTAAAATTTTGACTAGTTTCCCATTCGGTCATTTTTGCATAGGAAAACAAGGAGCAGAAATACACTGTACACACTGTGTGTTGTATCTCTCTCTCTCAGATTTCATATGGAGTGTGTCAGGCAAAGTTTGCACACGTCACAAACTGTTCTGAATGTTCAGCAGAAGAATTCATTTGTCTAATCAGAATAGTTCTGGAAATGTCGCTGCATGGGAAAGCCATGGTATTAAACTTCATATCAAAATGTACTTTACCAATACTTTTGACAAGTTAATTACGAGATGTACAGCACTTTAGCTTGCTTCTAGCATTTGCAGTGCATAGCTTATAGAATGTACAGCAAAACTTGTGTATTGCAGAATACCTCTGCTCTGTTGGATTTTTGTTTGCGGCATGTGCGTTAGAAATGCATTGAAAAAATACTGTAATTGCTGTACGAACCAGGGATTTGTTTGGATAATTATATGCTATTTCAGTGCTAACCTTTTAAATCCTTGGCACTTCTTTACACAGGAAGGCAGGACATCTGAGATCCTTCCCTTGAACAATTCCTGCAAGCTGCCAGATGGACAACTTTTGGTGTACTCGGAGTACGCTTATGTCAGACAGTACCTGACACATCCTCGGTTCAAAATAACTACCAACGAGAGTGAAGCGGACATACTGTGGTACATGTATCACTTTAAAAAATTCAAGTAAGGATTTATCGTTGCATGCGAAGTTTTAAGATCACCTGTTTCATGTTTTGAATGCGCAAAATGAATCGCTCTTTGTAGGAAAATGAGCATAGAGGAGCCAAACAAGATGGTGAATCAGTTTCCCTTTGAGCACGTCCTGACAACCAAGGACCTTTTGGGTGCGGTCTGCCGCAGAAAGAAAAAGGGCACTCAGGGAAGCAGCGGCTTAGTGTCAGATCCAGAGTGGCTTCCAACCACTTACGACCTCGTGAGTGAGTTGCCACAGTTTGTCAGCTATTTCCAGCACAGAGAGGAAAGGTGAGTATTATGTAAATAGAGTGGATTGGGCTCAGGGAATTAACCTGAATGATTTGCATCCTGTCAGGAGCCCAGTAAATGCACATGTTTTAGAGTGGATTTAGCTAACAACTGGTTGTCAACCGTAATGTACTAAAGTGACTGGCAGTCTCTCTTGCATGTGACACTGAGTGGTGACAAGTTAGGCTGCCAATTGCTTTAATATGGGGTGTACAGTGTTCAAATAATTGTGTGGTTGTGAAATATTAACTCATTTTGTGATTGAATTGTTTCGTTATTAAGGTTGCGGCAGATTTACATGTGGAGTTATCACAATTACCAGTTACGAAAGGAAAAACATCACTTCTCCTTTGTGTGGTTGGTGATTGAGATGGATTCCTTCACTTTTTCTGCAGCCTTATAACTTACAGTTAGTAGACATCAGACAATAATCACCGGGGTAATGGGATGTGTTTTATGTGTTAATATGACTTGTCATTGTGACACATTTGGTTTGTGTTGCTATTTCATAACTCATGTATTTTATATTTGATTTACAGCACATATTGATGTTTTGTCACTTTTAACATGTACTTTTTTTTTGTTATATACGTTATTTCTAGGACAACATCTCAACTACTAACACCTTTTTATAACTGCACCCAGCATTCGTATGAATTGAGGGTATGTAACGCGTACTTTATTGAGAGGGATTATTGTGGGTCCGGTTAAAATCATATTGTGCATTTTTGTTTCTTAGGGGAATGGATAACCACTGGATTTGCAAGCCTTGGAATCTGGCTCGAGGATTGGACACACATTTGACATCCGACCTCAATTTTATTCTGCGTGTGTCATTAACTAATCCAAAAGTGGCCCAAAAATATGTGGAAAATCCGGTCCTCTTCCACAGAAATGGCATCCGTGGTGTCAAATTTGACATCCGTTATATAGTTCTGTTGGCGAGTGTACAGCCTCTCAAATTGCATGTCTACAAGCGGTTTTGGCTACGTTTTGCTAACAAAGAGTATGCGCTGAGCGACCTTCGTGACTATGAGAAGCACTTTACAGTCATGAACTACAATGATGCTCCACTGCTGCAAATGTACTGCCACAAATTCATTGAGGAATTTGAGGCTCAGAATTCCGGATTCAGTTGGGCCGAGGTCGAGAAGGACATTTTTCAAATGTTTCGGGAGGTCTTTGAGGCTGCAGCAATGAAAAAGCCTCCTTGTGGAATTGGCCACAGCTTGCAATCCAGAGCTGTGTACGGCATTGATCTCATGTTAGCTTGGAAGACTGATGATGAAGGTAAGTCTACTTTTTTTCTTCGGCTTGTGCTAATAATGAATTGACATGCAATATCACAATTAGGGCACAAGTGTATCCAGCCCCAACTATTGGAGGTGAACTGGGCACCGGATTGTAAGAGGGCATGCGAGTATTACCCAGACTTTTACAACGAAATTTTTGCAGTCCTCTTCCTTGGTGAAGAATACGACCATGTGCAGAAGTTGTAAAAATGTGTTAGGTGTGTTTGGCATTATTGAGATTTTAAATTCATGGTTCAGAGTGTGCTAATATTATTAGATATTACAGGTCTGTTCAACGTTTATGTATGTGTAATTAGCCAAGTTGCGTTTTGAACAGTTTATTTAACATGTGCTGAATTACCTGGAAATGTTTACTGAACAGTGCTTGCGATACATATGTATGAACTCAGGTGTTTTGTATCAAAGGAATGAAAACGTTTGTGTATCATGATAAAGGTGTTTAATTCATTGAAAATGTAAACATTAGGAAACAGGTTTTATTTCCCAAAATCTTCTCTATACATTAACAGGTAGTGCTACTCTGAATCACTTGGAGGACGTGTCAAGAATTTTTTCCACATAAAGCTTGCGATCTAATTGCCGCATGACTTGGAACCTTTCATTCGGTAGGCATAATTAGCTGCGAGTTCTGATTTAATGGCGCAACTCTGCTCATTATTAGGGGAAAAAATTTGGCAACTCCAACTACCAGTACTCATTTTTTTTTTTCGTTAAAGGTAAATGCTGTGCTTCAATTGGATTCAAAAGTATTACTCTAATTAATATTAATCGATTTGAAATTTTTGGGAATTGTAGTGTTAATGTGAGATTAGAGTTGCACTAGTTTTTAGATTTGATGGCATTAGTTACTCTGTCTTTTTTTTTTTAATGTAATGAACTTAATGAATATTTGGAAGTGTGGTTCTTACGTTTCCAGCGATGTGAGTTAGAAAGAGAGTTCTCCTATAAGGTGGAATGATGTTCAACATTTGAGCAAAATATATGGCAATCAGATTCACATGAATAACAATCGAAAAAACGCATCAACGTCACAGAGTCAGCCAATCAGAGAACGAACATTATTGCTGTCGATGTTGGAACAAAAATATAATTCTATCCTTGCAGTGATTGCTCTACAGAAAACTCCCCAAATTTGATTGATCCTCCCCACTGATTAGTCAGTGAGAGCTTTAATTACCCAGACACGCGATGACAAAAATATTAATTGCTAAATTAATTGCCTGTTATTTTTATACCCTTTTTTTTCGCCAATCCTGCAGAGCAATCCATGGAAGTATAAAGCTATAAGCGTCAACTCGATTTCCATCACTCTCTCTTTCTCGCCCAAACATTTCTATCTCTTCAAGTAACTGCAGTCTAAAAGAAAAAAAAAACCCATTCACAATGATCCAATCTGAAGTATAAATTCATGACCACTTGTTGTGTCTGTGTGAGAGGATATCCAAAAAACATGCCCAGTAGTAATAAGTTTCGGGGATTATGTGGGTGGGATGGAAAATAAATGAGGGGGGGTAAGTTGGCCCTTAATGATATATCCGCACTTCCTCGCAATTCAGATCTCCCTCCAGAAGTTTAAAAAGAAAAAAAATTGGCGCTTGTAAGCATATCAAAACGGGCGAAATTAGCCGTAGTGCGAAAATCACCGCAATTGCCAAGTAGGTGTAGCTAAATTAAACCAGCCGTTAAACAGTTAAATTTTCTCTAGCTGTTCCCACCACCCCGAACTTGTCATCCAGCTTTTTTTTTAAAAAAAAGGCAGCAGTTTTTTTATTGTAAGGCACAAGCTGTCCCTGAATGTTGGGTAGAGATCAAAAATGCCAGTTCAGGAGAAACTGCTGCTGTGTGTGGAAAGATGGCGCTTGCTGGAAAGTGACGCTTAGGATGGCTTGGGGACGCTAGGCAAGCACGTGGCGACCGCTTTTAACCGCACTCAAAGGCAGGTTCTCACACAGATTTTAATCCTCTCAAAAGTCTGGGAGGAAACAAAAAGGGGCGCAGTGCGGTAGTTGGTTTTTTTGGTTGGAAGGGTCGATTCATTTCCACCACCACTTTGCACTGGATTGCAATTCACACGGAGGTCAAGCTTTTCATTTTCACTGAAAATTGCGTGGGGTGGACAGGGGCTAAAATGGCGGTGCAATTGCGGCGATTTGTCGGGAGTTAACAGTGAAAAATACCGGTTTCAGTTTCACACAAAACTAGTGCACAAGAAAAGCGAAACTGTGCAGAACAGTTAGTCCTAAAATCTGGGAAAAATCTAGCACATTATAATTATTTTTTTGTTTGTTAAAAATACGGTTGTATAAAAATGGTAATTTTATGCATTGAAACTATAATTACACCTATAGAAAGTTTTCGGACAGGGCGGGGGAAGATTTAAGTTAGTTTTTTTTTTGTCGAACTAAAGGAATGTAGGAAATAACGTCGAGTTAAAAATCAGACATCTTCGATATGCAACGCGGGTTATTTTGCATGCAGAAAAGAGCACTCCGTTTCAGTTCTTAGGCTTAATCCATTCTGCTCATTACAAACTCTTGGAAGAGTTTGGGACGAGATAAGGGGGGGGATAGGACCTGTCTAATTAAGGGGAACTGGACTAATGCCTAAAAATATGGTAAACTTGATTATAAGGAAAGTCATTCGACTTTCTTGCATCGTGAAAAGTAGCTATAAGTGACGTGTGATGGATTTTGCGAGGTAACTTTTTGTGGCTTTTTGAGGGACAAAAAAGAAGGGTTTTGTCAGCCGGCCAACTTACCTTTTTTTGTTTAAACGCAGTTTAGTAGCCAACTTATTGCTCCTCGTTTCTTTTCCTTATTTTATGCGAAAACAGCGAATCGGTTGATGTCATCGGGTTAGAAAACTGCATAACATACTATAAAGTAGCCCACAGAACGTGACAAGTGCCGCTGCCCGCGAAGTAGAAAAACCTATTTTTTTTAATTATTTGTTTTTAAATATTATTGCAAGTGTAGCGCGTATCTAAATATATAGTGCTCTATGAATTCATCTCAAAAGACGGCGAAGAACCTTTTGAGCAAAAAACAGTCGTGAAAATTATCGTGTAGCAGCATTCATCACGTTCCGATCATGATTTGCTTTTCCCCACCCCCATGACTTTAGTGTTTTAATCGACCCGATTCATCATGGCAGCAGCACCTTGATACTAGCCTATTGAGACGTTGCCTTGCACTCACTTGTCATCATCCATCAAAAAATGTGGAAGTTTTCTTTTGGCCCGAGGAAGATGAAGGAACAACAACAACAAAGAATAATGATCGTTGTGTATACAAGCATTGCTTTTTCAGTGGACTAGATCTGGAGGGATATGGCGGTGAACACGCGGTCGCCATACAAAAACAAAACAGGATATTAGGAACAGAATAATGATGGACATGAAGGGGAAGTTTGGATTATTTTTTTTGTAGAGGGGGAGGGAAAATAATGATCACTCTCTCACAGTATCCCCATATTTTTCCCCGTTTTCAAAATGCTGTGACCGCTCGATAGATCCCTGTGTAACCACATAGTCTGGCTCTGAGGGCCGGTACCAGCCAGGCGGCTGCCGAAATGTTGTCCAGGAAATTGGTGCACTCGCACATGAGCAGGTAGAGTTTGTCGCCATGGGCTACAGATTTGTGCAGGGTTATGCGACGGAGACCCACCGAACGGGGCAGGTACCGGTACAGCATTCGGGCACCTGAAACAAAGCAAAAAGAGAGGTCAAAGAAGTGCATATAGTTCAGTCACTACACCACAGATGGCCTTACAGTAAAATTGTGATTCAGTCACTACACCACAGATGGCGTTAGGGTATAATCGTGATTCAGTCACTACACCACAGATGGCGTTAGAGTAAAATCGTGATTCAGTCACTACACCACAGATGGCGTTAGAGTAAAATCGTGATTCAATCACTACATCACAGATGGCCTTAGAGTAAAATTGTGGTTCAGTCACTACACCACAGATGGCGTTAGGGTAAAATCGTGATTCAGTCACTACGCCACAGATGGCGTTAGAGTAAAATCAAGATGGCGACGCCGCGTTAATTTTCGATCGTTTTCGACCGAAATTAGTCTGACTTTGTGAACAAAATATTATAAAAATGTAATGGTATGCTTGGCTTGTTGCATATACGCGTAACCTTGCGGTTTGTAAGCGCTCTATTAGATTGTTTATGCACGTATATACTCCAGAGACCAAGGCTCCATTGCAAGTGATATTGGTAACCAATGCTTTTAAAACAGGACCGCAACAAATGGAATTCGCAGTGGCCGGAATTTCCGCAATTTCCCAGTAACGTACCTCGTAATTAGGTTGGGATGTATAGTATAATCTCCAACTGCATGATTTGTCTGAATATTAAATATAGGCGTGGCATGAAAGCTCCGGAGATTTTATCTGTACGCTCATGGCTTTAAATGTCATTTGATGTTCAATATCGCCAGAGTTTTAAAAAAATTACCTCTTAAATCGTGTACGGATCTGACAAAGCTAATTTTGCTCTGGGATTAATAATATAACTAGCGATAGTTAAGGTTTAAGTACTGGCCTATATATGTACGACGTTATGAGTTTCGGTATTTATAACTAACAGGTTTTGTAGGGTTATCAAAATTTAACCGAAAATTTTAAACCATTGGCCTGACTAACAGGATTTCGATCGATATGCTGGATAACCTTTGATGTTATCGCTATTTTTTTTTTTTTGAACTAAAAATATGAGTGTAAAGTCTGTCATTACGGATCTACAGGACGTAATGACATGCTTGCTAACACGTGTGTACTCTTACATCATTCAGACTGGACCGGATGATTTTAGGGTGAAAGACCTCCAATAATTCTTAAAACTTGGCAAGTTTTTTGATTGTGATTGCAATTCATACTTTCGCACTATTCTGTCTCCAATGGCTGCCGGTTTCGGAGGAAATTGCAAATGAAATTGTGTATGGCGAAAATGGCGGGTGAGGGATTGGAAGGGGGGTGCAGAAATCGAATCAAATTGGAGGCTCTTTTCTTAGCATTCCTTTAACTTCTTGGTCTATAGGCAAGGGAAGGAAAGGGAGAGAGATCAATATGAGGAAGAACTGCCTGACATTCCAGTTTTTTGAAAAGGTTTCAGTGAGTACTAAAGAAGTGAAAAGGGCGACATTTTTTTTTTTTTGCGCTCAAGTTGGAATAAAGGGAATTGAGAATGCTATACGAGGCCCACTTTTTTCAAAATGGCACAAAAGAGGTCTAATGTTTATGAGTGGATAAGGAGGACTTGAAATTCTGTCCGTCTATTTTCTTGGAATGCTAATGACAAGGCGGGTCGTGAGCTGTGGTCTTAATTAGATTGGAAATGTATAGCGTGTCATTTAGCAATTTGTATAAAGGAAAGCAATGATAAAAATATTTAAAGACCGCTGCCCTCGTAACAATCGGAAAAATTCTGTACGTTTACTCACATCTCATTTGTGGGTACAGCCAAGTAATTTCTTCTGGGAGGATTCGTTTAATTGCCCTGTACTTATTGGACGTGCAAAATTACTTTTTATGACATTGTCTAAGTTGGGGGTGTATGAATAACATTATCAAATGAGGTCGCATTTTCTCGTGCGCTTGCTTCTCTCGAGCGTAGAAGTTTTAGAAAAACTTTTTTTTTCTCTCTCTCTCTCTAGAAAATTCCAGGTTTGTAATCCAATAAATAAACCATGAAGGCTTCCAACTTTGAAATTATTCAGCAGAGAAGACCCAAGATGAGATCCCTTCCCTGCTCGTCCTATCTCAACGAAAATAAGTGTCCTCCCGCAAATAAATATAGGTCTAAACCTCCTCTAAATTACAAAACACCTTGCGCATTAAAGTGACGTAAAAGTCGTTGGATAACTCAAGACGTCAATTACACTGTTTAAAAAAAAAATATCCGGGTGTAATCAGCAACTGCTCGTCAATTTTCCACTGGTCAGCTCAATGGACCGAATCAGTCGATATCCTCTAGAGGAAAACAAGTCTACAAAGTCCGCACTATCTGACCATTGAACTCTTTTTTTTTTAATGAAATGCACTAGGGAGGCCACAGGCCGAAATAGTATACGCTGGTGTTCACATAACCTTCGCTATAACATACAAGAGATAGTGTGCATACTGGAGAGGAGTAAATGTGCGTGCGTCACAAAAGTCGCGATCAATATGACCGAATTTGTGGGGGGGCCCTTGTCATGCATTATGGCGTCGAAAAATTGAGGAGGAAAATAGTGCATGTCAAAAATGGACTCTCTGTACGACCGGATGAGTACTACACACGATGTGGGACGGAGACAGTGATAGTTTCATTCTCCGATGAACATGGGCTGATCGATATTTTCGACTACATTCCAACTACTCTCTGGGCTCCCAACCCTCCCTTGTCATGCAGGAGTAATAAGGATTGGCATAAAGCAGATGTTACCCAGCGAATGATTTACGCATTCGTTTTGGTGGAGACAAAAAAAGAGAGAGAAGGGGGACTGTTTTTGCTGGAAGAAAAAGTCGACACTTTATCATCTGAGTTGAATATTGCAATCAGAAAGAATAGGGCGGGCCGCATTTATGAAAGATGACATTGTTGCCATGTTTTATTCCTCTTCATTGCAGGCAATAATGCGACAGACTTTATTGTTATTATCTGCTCCTAACCTCAGAAGCAAGATTACAATTTATGTGGATATGACTATATAGTCGGGTTATCGCCCTGCTCAAAGAGCTTATACTAGGAAGAGTGGAAAAAACGGTTTCCAAGCGTCGCCACTTTTTGGCCAGTTGTTTGGCCAACGTGTTTTGCTGATGGCTCACTACGCGGCGCCACTAGGCGGCACCGTCGAGTGCTGTCGAGATGAATTTCAATAAACTGTGTTGATTTAATATCAAGAGGCACGTAATTAAGAGTTATAAATCTAAAAACTGACCAATATGAGGTCGTATGCGGTTAAGGCACTAATTTTGGACTCGAAACTGATATATTCGACGCAGCTTGCCAACAACAAGCCCGCCCGCCACAAGATGGACATAGCAGCGGGGGGTACATCTTATCATCATCTTCCTGTCATCTTCCTGTCATGACCATGTTCAGCATCATGACCAGTGTGTACAGTAGCCTACCGTGGTGTGTATTGTATAGCGCAGAGTGTGGGATTATTGTAGTGGCAATAAACTTCTGGCAAACAATTTGCTTTTCGTGATGGTATTTTATTCGCAGGTCTTCTACATCGTGTTTTGTCGTCAATTTTTACACCAACGAGAGTATACGAGTGCTTATAGCTTATTTCCAACCTCTGGGGCTTTTATTGCCATATTTCCGGCACTGCCTCGATCTACCGTATTGTACAATACAGTATCGAGTTTCGCTGTCGACTCGCCAGGTGGCAGGTCAGTCGATTGGCGACACGGTTGCTATGCTACCAGCTGTTTTTTCCACTCTTCCTAGTATAAGCTCTTTGGCCCTGCTATTCAACATACACTTCGATAAGCTTTCTTTGATGAAGTAATTTCACTATACTTTTAATCTTAGAAAGTAAAATAAGACATGCCGATTGCCTGAAAATGAATATTCGACCTACTGCGGGTTAATACCATTAGTGTCTATTGATTAGTCCTTCTCAGATAAGATTATGTATAGATTTCTATGATTGCTACTATACGCTACTAGCAACGTAATAGAAGGACAAAATGCCCGTGATAATACGGACGTTGCTAATGCCTACAGTTAGGAACTCCTAAATAAACTTGCGCAACTAATGACACACTAAATGTGAATAGCATAACTAAAGCCTCTATTCAACAAAACGTATGGTTTAATGTTGCCTGATAATTTCTTTCTCAGAGTAACAACGGTTTGTTCGTCACCAAGTACAATCGGAGATAATTTCAACCGGATTTTGCACCAGCCCAAGATAATTCCATTAAATTGTGGGCGTACCATATATTTCCATTGTGATAAGGAGACTGGAGGCTGCATGGAGGCTGCAGTTGCAATTATTTTCATATACGTACTACAATTTACTGCACTTTCAGTGCCCTCGGTGTGCAGAATATGACGGTCATATTTTATTCATTTAATTGCACACGGGGAATATGGATCAAGTCACATTGCCCCCCATTTGATATGTTTGTTTGCTCAGCTCTGGCAATTACCAAAATTAATTACATGCTCCTAGCTCAATTTCAGTGTGAATAATTTCAGCCCAATTAGCTTTCAAGTGGAGCTAATGCGCTAGATGTCACGCCTTGCAACAGGACAGAAAAGCAGCCAGGGGATGGCCCGGGGCGTTACACCTATAGACACTACGTATCTCAGGGACAGACCACATGTTACGCATTGTTTTCCTGTCCTTACAGTGTATATGTGACGAACTGGGCGGTTGCCATCTAGCCACTGGCTGCACTCTGAAAATGAACTGGGTTGAAGCTCCCCAAGAGGTGATTTTTCCCTGCCAGAATTATAGTCTTGTTCACTGCCTGTTACTTCAACTTGCTGGACAATGAACGATACTGACCGTTTCTTTCATATATTAGTGAACCCGTTGCCAAAATCAGTATAATAGTGACAATGAAAACAATAACAGACGTCCATTAGCAACTTTGCACAATCTGATGTGTAAGATCATAACCTGCAAAATAGTGGAAGGAGATTTTCTCCTCTCTGTGAGAGTGGGTGCTTCAGGGGCCTGTGCTTTCAAACCCAGCTGATTGGGTTTCCGTGTTCCCTGGATAGAACCATTATTATCCACAACCATCGCTGTAAGGCATGAGTGGATCCCAAAATGTCTCGCCCTGCGGAACCTCCCCCCCATGCTGCCTGGATGGTCCCCCCCTCACACAATCCGCCTAAAAAACTTATAACTGCGTGCCAACCAGCCCATTTGCCCGTTGGACGTAAAACTCTCGTATTCATAATAGATCTGGAATGTGTGTAAGAGCTCGAGGGGTTATGAAGCGGACATATCTGCGGCTGTGGGACAAAACGGACCGCTTAGATTCGATTCCGATTCAAAATTCATGTGCCCTTCGCCATGTGGTTTGGAGGTCAGGGTCAGGCGAGCAGTAGGGATAGTATGAATATTTCATGAAGGCAGGAATATACCGGAGCATACGTTATTCAGAGATGTTGCTTCATGTCAAGCTGTGTACGTATACAGGCGGCCATGTTTGCGAAGTTTTGCGACACTTTGCACAGCATCACGCGGTGTTTTTGCCCCAGCCAAGATTTTAGGTCCTGTTTTGACGTTAATTATAGTGCAATGCACGTGGTGCGTTATGTAATACAGAAAGTCTGTGTAAAGTGCACCCAATCTGCATAACACAAGTGAAGGTCTCTGATAACGTATTGTGAACACCTGCGTATAATCATAGGGTGGAATTTTCGTCCCACTGCTAGCTTAGCAGTACCATTGCCAACATTGTTATTGCTAAGTTAGCAGTAACTAGCAGTGGGACGAAAATTCCACCCGTATAGTCCATACAACTCTGTATGAATTAAAAATTAATGCGTGTGACTTCACAAAAATCACTGTCTATAGGAAATGAAAATAACTAACCTAATGGTACTAGTACTATGAAGTGTTATAATTTATAAGGAAGCTATTCAGTATAGTTACTGCCCGGACCAGGGCTCTAAAAGTCTCCGTGTCGTTATTTATTCATCTGTGCCTATTAAGAATCACTTTATGCGTACTTCTTCACTGACGTAATGCACGTACAAGTTTATTGCTTCCTTGCTTTTGGCCGCCAGGATGCTTTTCTATAATTCACGTGATAAGAAGATATTACTGCAGTGTAGAATTTGCAGGCTCTTGAGGTGATACGTGCAGAGCGTGCAGTACGACATAGTTATTTTTTTGCTACCAGAGATATTTTCAGAGCGTTAAGTACTTCGCTTCCTAGGATTCCTTTTTTTAAAAGGAGCACTAGAGGAAGTTCATCAAGAGTTGAAACAGCATTAGCGAGATTCGTGTCCTTTCCTTGTCATGTTTCCTTCGCTTATTTTAGCAGACGTGCGCTTCCTGCCATCTCTCATCTGGATGATGACAGTGTAGTCTTACTCGTTTTTTTCGCATGTCGCCTCCTAAAAAAAAGAAGCGGAAGAGAGAAAACGAAATAAGCAATTACCTGTCCAGTAGAGCCAGTTCCGTTCCAACTTCTCGCTGTCGTCGCCTTCGAAGACCCTAAACACGGAAATGATGTAACCGGTGGTCTTGGAGAGAGGCTTCTTGGTCAGCGGCTCTACAGGCGGCCTGGCGATGGTGGCCACCTCGTTGTAAAGGTCGAGCAAGTGGTCACCTCGGTACCGGGTCGCGTTGGGGTCGAATTTTTGAAGCACCATCATCTTGGTGTTGTCGAAGAAGGCGATGGGGTCAGTCTGACCCTTGTTGATGATGAAGTAATTGATGAACGGGTACTCTGCTGTATTTGCGTTTGTTTTTTTTGTATGGAGGGTTTGGAGAAAAAAAAATTGGGTACATATAAAAGCACTGGTAAGCACGTACGTGGACAACATTCATGCATTGCGGTGAAGTGCGCATGACAGCGATTGGGGTGAGACGTCAACGGTCACGTGGGGGACGCCACTGCCACGTGGGAGACGCGGCGTCACCACCGTGACTTGACATCACGCCACAAGCAGCGGATGAAAAAAGTAAAGCCAAAAAAGGGGTTGACTTGCCTCGTTGGATCAGTTGCAGGCTAAACATCGATGCACCAACATATAAGCATAATATCTTCTCCTCAGCCTGTTACCCCTCCCGACTCAATAAAATGGCTGGAACATTGACGACATTCCAGTAGCGATGATGAACTGTGTCGGTTTAATGAAATTCCTGAACTCCCGGACTTGTACTCACCATTCATATTAAAACCACACGGCATTTCGCCAGGCAATTATTTGCACGGACGTTTAAACGGCTTTTCCTCTCCCATCAAAAAAAAGAAGAAGAAATCTTTCGGTCTTGGAACAAACCGGGCGGCATTCTCTGCAGCAGACATCAGTGTCGTCTGCAGGCACCAGGAAGACTCTCCTTTTCGTGGGACGATGAATATCTCAACCGTCCTCTTGTCGTGCACTCGACCCCAAAGCTCTTCGCATCCGGAATCAGCTTCAGTCCCTCCCTCCCAAGAAAACGTGATTTCTCTATCACTGCTGCTGTCAAGGAGTTTTCCCCGAGTCTTTTCGTCGTTGGGGAGAAGAAGACGAAAGGCTTTAATTTCGGAAGACCTGTGTTACTTGCCGAGTTTCTAGTGTCCGATAGAATCCAATCAGGCCCGAGAGGAAAACAAACTAGAGTATCCTATCTCTAAGATTGTCAGGATTTTTTTGCTGATGTTTCCTCTCCATCGCTTCGGTGTGCCCAGTTTGCTGCAGTGACGCTTTACTTTCCAGCCTGTTGGCTTCTACTCGGAGGTGTATCGATTAAGTTGTTCTGTAATGTATTGCTCTTCGTCCATGGCCTGTTTAAATGACAACACACCAAAAAACCCTCATGCCTGCAATAGGTTTCCGCATTTTCGAAGCTATGTGTAAACATCAATACAACAACACAATGTGACAACGCTTTTTCATGCGTACACTGATGGGGAGGGTACTAAATACTGGTGGGGGATGGGGGGGGGGGGTTCACAGGGTGTGCACGGAATGACTTGAACTTATTTCGTTGGCACCCACAGGATATGGATTTTTTAACAATTTTCAAGGTCTCTGTTGATTTATTCGGGTGGAATAGGCTGCCAAGAGCTATAAGGCTGATCATGAAGTATGAAATATTTTGGTGCCAGGTCCAGCTGATTGATGACATAATGACATTTCGGAGGAATTCCTGCCAAGAAAATTGCGAATTCGCGAAGCAATTTAATTCGGCCAAAAATCGACCTTGAACTTCACCAAGAATATTACTCGTGTCCATATTCATTACTGCGCGGAAATTAGCCCCCAACTCTCGTTTGTCCACAAGCCTTGTATTAATTTTCATCTAGTGACCTGTCCTGCGTCGTAATCACTTTAATTAGAACCAAAAGGGATTCCCAGTTGGCCTGTGGGGTGCTGAGTTGTGAAATCCCTATTTTTACCTGGCCATTTCGAGCTTACAGAGGCGGCTCCTGGTCGCATCAGGGATGCAACTTGCTCTTCGTCTTGTCTAATTGGTCGAGGTCCTCTCTCTTTCTCTCTCCCTTTCGTTTTTCTTTTTTTTTGTTCAAGTCTTGTTTTGGGAATTGGCTGAGCTTGTTACGTTTCGAATTCCTTGTCCCGTCGACCTTTCCGCAATTAACAAGGATGTTAACACGGCCAAAACCAGTCCTGTTTATTAGTGCTGCTGCATATTTTACTGGTTAAGCTCCTCTATTTACAGGCTCCAAATAATTAAACCTAAAACGTCCCGAGGGCTATTTAAAATGGCATTCCCAAACAGTCCTTTAACATTTCATATATTAAATCAAAGCAAAATTGCTCAAAAAGTTGCGAAATTAGTTCGATAAGCCACATTCAATTATTGAGATTACGGTTACCGAATGAGATTTTATTGATTAATCGATTCCCATATTGTTTTATGGCTACCTTTTAAATCTGACGTTTTTATTGTTTTTTTCTGCGGAAAAAAATGCTGGGTGTTTAAATATAGTTTCATGGTAATTATGAAAGTGATATATTACTGCTTGAGCGGTAACAGTTTGGCAATATTTTTCTTCCTTCCTAAAAGACGATGCTTTATACGGCGAGCGGTAGCCGTTAAATTAGGAGCCTGTTTTCTCCTCGTTAATTTCTTCTCGAGTTGAGGAAAAAGAGTCAGAGGTTGTGCCACCTGAATTTCCTGCTAAATTAAAGCTCTCCCTCGGAAGACTGGGTCGCCGGTATATTGGACCCAACTAGACGCGAAACCGACTTTAATTTGCACCCGTTTTTTTTAGCTGCACGTTTAGACAACAAACTAACCTGGAGCGCAGCTTTGTATGCATACAAACAGAGTTATGCACGGATTATACAACCAAACGGTGGCATATTTCAACCTGCCAACTTGGGCTACCTCCAAGCCCAACACGCTTTTATGTCACTGTAAGACTTGCGCCTTTTCAATCGCGTTACCTATATATTTGCGGAGAAAAAAAGAAGAAGAAAGACGAGCCTTGCCTCTAAGCTGCGAAATCCCTCAAATCTCATTAGGGAGTCGGGTTATGAAATCAAATTTCCGCAAGTCTATTATGACGATTGCCCGGTTGCCTTTGGAGATGGCCTACAATAAAAAGGAAGAAAATGGATGAGATAACGTTCCACCAATGGGAGAGGAGGACGTTGTTACGCAGCTGACGTTTAGCTGCGCACTCCCATTGGTTGAACATTACTCTGCTGCGTTGTAAACTGACGGAGGGACAACCTACACACATTTTTGCAACAACAAAGCCAACAACAGTGCACACAGTGCGAAGGAAGCACAACATCGGCGGCCATCTTGGACACACCGTCAGTCCAAAATGGCCGGGTTTTTTTTTGCGTTCAAAGTCCTGCTGAACATCGAATTCGCCAGCGGTTCCCTGAAGACAACCATTGTGAATTTTTGTTGGTGTTAAAAGAACCGGTGGCGACAAAGGCATCACAGTCAGCGGTGTGGTTTGTGGTGCAAGACGACATTTAGCCCCCACAGGTCCCAAGAGACAAATCAAAACCCCGATCTCACCCTCACCGTTCTTCTCCATGTTGACCAGCAGCATACCCTCTGTTGCTTTGTTGTCCGCATGTATCTCGTCCACTATCTGCTTGGCCACGGTCATTTGCAGGAGGAATGGCTTGGCCAAATGCGATTCCATCACAGGTTGAGCCGCCTCCAAAGGCGTCATCACGTGGAGGAAAACACACAGCTTCGGGTCGTCGATCTCTAGCACATTCAGGTAGCTTGGTCTCTTGTCCATTGGCAACTGCAAGTAATATTAATATTTATTAATTTAAAGATATGGAAATCAACACTTATACTATGTGTCCAGACTTTTGGGTCATCCTGTATCAAAAGTGGGGGAAAACAAGAGTAAGATGTTTCTGTAACCGTGGGAAAGATGCGAAACCTGGTTTTTACACGTTGCCACAAAGCCACCCAAGCGTATCCGTCTTTCAAATGTTTCCTCATCGTTTTCACAAAAGGAATTCTATGACTGTCCAATTTTTTTTCTCTTCCTCCACGAATGATTGAAGAGCCCTCGAGGCTCCTGCGAGATATCCACAGGGCTTTTTCTTCCCGCTCGACGTTGCAATAGGTTAAGGTCAGAAATTCATCCATCAGCAAATAAATGTAGTTCCAACTGACCCATTTTTTGGCCACCGTGGCAGCATCAAGGTAGAAGGTTTATACCACCCAAGAGAGCCCTTTGCGGGGAAACCATCACACAAAGACGGGTCTCAATTTTTCAGGTTGAGGTCGTAAAAGGAGTGCCAGGTGTAATGCCATAAGGAAAAAACAAACTCTGGCGGTCTTAGTTTTTTGGTTTGCAAAGTGAGATTAGGTTTCCTTGGGATGCGGTCCCCGTAGACGGAACAAACTGCCAACTCCTTTAGAGCCACCGGGATTATACTGACTGTATGTAGCCGAGAATGGAGAACCCCCCTCGTAAACACTGAAAACTCGTATAGCTGGAACTCTGAGGGAGAAATGTCAGTTTGGCACAACCCCAACCGGAACATTTCACCCAGATCTGCACAATGGAGCATTATTTGTAGCTTTAAGCCTCCCCGGTCAGAGCCCGGTTTTACCGTCCTGCTCTGACCGTAATGGAATTTTATCTGCTTGTAACGAAACCCTGGGATGACGGAGATACAACTTACAGCCGCTCGTTACTACACTTCTTGCCAGAGTTGGTTAAAAGAGGATTTCCCAGACCCCCCCAGGCTGCAGTTTCAAGTGTTTATTAAAAAACTGGACGCTATTTAGCCCCATGGGTTGAGTACTTGTTGAACGGGAATTGAATTGCTGGGAAGGTGAGATCACAAAAATTATATTTATTTGGACGAGAAAAGTGCCTTGCGGGACATTTAAGTGGTCGTAAGCAGCCCTGGAATTTGTTGACTCAACCGAGGGAAGTTGAGTGATCCTTTGATGAGGGTTTGTTTGCCTTGGCTGAATTTCATTGTCAGATTTTGGATCGGTCTCATTATTATTGGAGAGGTGGATCTCAAAAATGTTATGTCCACCTGGAGTACCTTTTGAAATAAACATTCAAATGAATTTTTAAATTACTTCTTAAATGAAAATTACGCTGCAATATGTAGGGCATGAGAATCATCCTGTTAACACCTTGGGAACGTACAGCATATTTTAACATTTAAATTTAAATATACAAAATGACCCAACATTCCAACTGTTTGATGAGAGATGTATACACGATTAAATAGTTTAACTTTAAATATACATAATGACTAACCATTCCAGCTATTTGATGAAGAGAGTGATTCTATCATGTTTGTTTAGTGTTTTATAGCTATAGTCTCATTTGGATTTTGATCTGAAAAACTGCTGCAATTTGACGGGTGCAAACAAGCTCTATTTATTTGGAAGTTGTTATCGTGACATCTAACACGGGTTGTACCCATGGCCACATAATTACTGCCCGCACCACAGATTTAATAAGTTCACTTTTGTGCACCAAAGCTTTTAATGCTCGTTCCATCATTTTGTGCACCAATCTCTGGAGCATCGCAATTAAAAAGAGCCCCACCCCCTTCTAAAAAAAACTGCGGGCTAACACTTGCGCTCTGGACATTTTCTATGCAAAACACATGTACCTCCATATTGGAGCAAACCCGTTATGCAAATTTTCTCATCGATTCGAGGAGCCATGTCGAAGTGTGGTCGTGTCCTGTTGCTTTTCGCGCGCTAAATTTCCGCCATTTTAATCCCCCTCCCAAGTTTCTAGGGTTCGGCCCCTATTTCCAGTTTAGTTTATGGGTAGTAGATGAAAGTTTGCGATTATGGGAGCCTAAGGGCAATGAGGAGTTGCAAGCGAGAGGATCTGCACAGGAGCAATCCTCCGGATCGATCCCGGCCTTGGACCCACCTCCTTGAAAAACCACCCCAATTTTTTTTCCCCCTTCCAAACCTAGGCCTAGCACACTGTAAAATGGACCTGGGCTAACGAAGCCTCCGGAACTGAATGCTTGTTTTTCGTGCTGGCAAGATATTAAACTGAAAAGTCACGTTAGGACGAGCCTTCCAGATTAATAATTAATGTTTGCTCAGAAAGTTTTGCTTCCAGCCATCTTGTGGGGACGTGCCATTTTGCTGGCTTTTTTTCCACTTTGTATTGTGCAAGTGACAGCGACAAAGAGCAGGGAAAGTGGAACGCAGACAATCGGTGTGACAAAACGACAGGATCCAGTGGTGGTTGAGAGAACGGGTTGTCCTACCCCCGTGGTATTGATCTGGCCGCAAACAATCGAGGTTTATACACCAACCCCCTGACTGGGGCGGTTGTTGACGTGTACGGAATGCTCAGACAATGTAGTCAAATGCAGGCGGAAGTGTGTGTGAAATGAGCGGATGGACCCTCCGAGGGACCTTGCTGAAATATGGTCCGGTTTGTGATGGACGGTTGGATGTAAAAGTATCCCATGGGAAAAATGGTGGGGGTTGATGTCAAGGTGTGACAGGGCGTGACATAGGGGGGGAGCATGATGTCCCTCTCAAAAAAACTAGTTTTCAGTGGCATTTATTTTTTACTCGCGAACACATTCTTGCAGGCCAAATTTAACCACTAATAGTAACTGATTAAAATAAACATGAATCTTACATCATATAAAGAAGAAGGTTTGTTGGTATTTATGTATGTAACGACTACCTAGCCCACTTTCAGAGTACTGGAAGTGTTGAAACTTGTAAGTGCCGCTGATTCAGGGAAAAGCAAGAAAACTGCAATTTTTTTAAGTTTAAATACCCAAAATTTATATTTTTGTGTGTGTCTGTGTGTTTGGTGTCTCATTTGGGACAATTGTGGCACATTTCTTTTATTTGTCAATCACCGTGCGAAGAACGGGTCTCCTTCTACAGTAGTTGCTAACTCTGCCACTTGGGGGTGCTTTTTATCCTTGCATGATGCAACCCAAAATACACGGTGATATTATTTTAGTATCTTGATTGTCGATTCATATTGGGAAAGTATTAGCGATCACCAAATTTCCAAAATAATATTTTTGGAGAAAATTGAATGTTTGCAGGTCCACTGCAATGTGATGTAATTTTAGGGGGGTTGAACGGGGGGCGTGACTGTGCGTGACGCGGGGGGTGAGGGTGTCAAACGAGAGCCTAAACTCAGGGTGACGTAATTTATGAACCCTTGGCAAAATGGGATTCCGTGCAGATCTTGATACAGAGCTGGTTACATATGGCAACACCTCCGTAATCCCACCTATTTGTAGCCGGAATGACGTGTTATCTCGGATGGAATTTTGGGTATGTTTTGAGCCCGTATAGGAAATGCTAGTCTTAGCGCAAGCGAATTCTGGAAGTTACATGGTAGCCCCCTTTTTAAATCCTGTAATTACGAGGAGGGGAAAATGGGAAGGGCTGCTTTTGCTCAGGAGCAAGTGAAAAGGCAAAATATTAGGTTGCTGATCAATAATGCTCATTTAAAAGGGAATTACCGTTATTAAGGGGATTACAACGCAGGCATTTAAAAGTTGCTCTTTATAAACTGAATGGAGGCGAGGAATTTTGCCAATTTTGTAACTTTTGTATTATAGTTGTCCAAATGTTAGCGCAGAATTTGGTAAGCTCTATTATCCTCTGCAGTTTCCAGCTCAAGAGGAGCGGATTGTTCACCCAAGCAACCAAGTTCCCATTGTTTTGCAACAGGTTGCTTTTTTTTCTTTAAACTTGTTGCTTGGGTAAACAATCCAGTGGGCTTCTTCACCCCCTCTTGAGCTGGAGATTCTGGCGGTGTACAGTTCACTGTCCGTATTTATGGAGCAGAATGGTATGAAAATCTGCTGACTTCTTTTTACAGCCATTGAGACATCGCATGACGTTAACGACTTGGCTTCTTTTATCCGGGTGTCGCCTGCAATTGTCAACACGATGGTATAAACATGTTGTTCACAGTCAGGAATTCAAATTAAAGTGGGCTATAGGTGGAGGTATTGGCATCAGGCTAATGTTGTCAAAAAATTAATCCGTATAACTGCTGGGATGTGATTTTTCTATGCCAATAACATGATCGAGTGATCATATTGTCGAAATCATGATAAAACACAGTGTATATATTTGGATCAAACAAATACTCATCATCCGAAGAAATTCCTTCAATGTCGCCAAAATATTCTGTCAACAATTCTCAATCTCAATGCAATAGTAAACATACAATCCATTATCCGCCTGCAATTCCGCCCGTCCCTGGCTGCCAAACAAGACAAGAAGAAACAATTGCGTCCATTCAAGTTTATTTCAAGCGGAAACTTGCCTCAAGCAAAAAACGAAAAAATATAGAGAGAAAGAAACGCAACAAAGGAGATAAGTTGGGTGGCTCCCGAGAGAGAAAAAAAAACTTTTTGTAGCGTCCAAGCAGAATAAAATTCGGGGAGAACTTTTGTTTGCAAAAAAAAGTGCAGTTTGCAAACTGATTGACATACGCTCGTTATCCATCGGGTTCCGCTTGGGTCAATGCGGATCCCAACTTTGGTCGGATTACTAATTGAACCACGGAACCTCCAATCAGACCACATTAATCCCTAACTATCAACACTCGTAAAATGTCTCAATTTACCAAATATCGATCATCACGTGGGTTTTTTTTTAAAAATATTAATTTGGCTTCCTTAAAGTTTTGGCTCAGTGCCCTTAAGCCATGTTATTTATATTGGGATTCGGTCGTCTAAAAAAAGGATCTGGATCGTGGGTGAAAGCCCAGAATAGGATCCGGAGTTTCGCGAGAGTTACGACAACATGACGCCGGAATTGAAATTGGCGAGCCAGTTGGCCACCTCTGTAAGAAAATGAAGAGAGGAAAAAAAAAGAAATCTCCGGGAGATTTGCACGGGGATTAATCGAACACATGCGTGTGAATATTGATGAAGGCCGCTGCTTTCTGCGAGCTCGAAAAAGTCAATATCCTGTTTTATTAAAGCAATGCGCCACCGGATTGGGGCGTCGCGATAAGAAATTTACACCTGGGGTTTTCCTGAGCCTGACGTAAAAGATAAGGCTTTGGCTTGTAGTACAAGGTGACGGAATTGTTTATGGCTGGTATTGCATAGGTTTTTTTTTTCTCGACCCGTATCTGCAAGGCTTAATGGGACAGGTGAATAATGGTGGCCACATGGCAAAGGATGGACGAAAATACAAACGCGTGGCCCTCGTACTGTAGCTTTGTGTGGTCGATGACTAATAGTCTCAGTGCTTGGTTCTTACACTGTCAACCTACACTGCGTTTATAAATGTCAGCGGACTGAGAAGCTTGAAAATCTCGAGAGTTCTTGGTGTGTCACGTAAGCTGTACAGATTTGTGGAGAATCAGCGAAGATTTACCACAAACATAGCCGGATTTTTAAACGATATCAAAATTATAGAGGGTGTAAAATTCGCGGTTGAATAATAAACGGGTTGAATATTAACCATTGGAAACGCGTTTGAAATGTTAGCATTAAGTAAAAAATATATCCAGTGGCCATAATTATAATGAGTGTAGAATGAACAGTGCACACAATTATATGACTTCATATAATACGACATGAAAATAATAGTCATAGCAACACTGTACTGTAAAATGGCATTAATTTCAATTATACTCGAATTATCAAGCGGTGTACCTTTACATGTATACAAGCATACTCGAATGTACAATGTAATTCAGCCAAGTACTGTAACTTGTCCACAATTACCACAATTTATCTGACGATGTACGGTTCACGTGAATAAAGTGATAACTACTCACATACAGTATAATGCAAACAAATAATTATTATCTATGCAGGAAATAGCATCCGGGTGTATATGATGCTTTCGGCTCAGACAAAACAAGAGATTAGTCTGCCTGAGCTATCAGTCACGTGCCTAAGTGCGTTCACGAGTACTTTTAACTTTCACGGGCTGTATCATATTACGCAACCTTCAGTACTCCATTACATGTAACGTCAATAATACTGCATCCCTGCCTGTCGTTAGTTGGAATTTTTAAATGATTTAAAGCTGGATTTTCCCGTGCCCATGGGCCCATGGCGCAATGTCATAAAATCACCTGTCATCTGCTGTGACAATTTACTATTATTTATGACATGCGATTTTAAAATAATTAGAGATAATTCGCATGTCATTATCGCACATAGTCTATACACGCGAACTGTGCGAATGGTCATCGTACTGCAAATGTCAAAAAAGTACATGAAAAATAAAATGTCCATAACGCCCTGGCCTACTTTTTACCGCGTATACGTCGCCTTGTACTCACACTTAATCACATCTTTTTGCCCAAACTATAGCGTGACACCCACGTGCATTGCATGACAACTATAGAATAATACCTGAATAATACTCATAAGCAAATTCCAGGCTATAACAACCGCATTAAAGTGTCTTCAGGAATTTCTCTCCGAGTCAAAAATGCGGTGTAATTGAGGCCGATTCGTAGTCAACCGCACTTTTTTTTTGGTTTGTTGGAAACCCTCTCTGCCAATCAATTCGGTTCGATTGGAGGGGGAAAAAGTTATCCAACCCGCCCACATGAATGGCCTGGACAAAAACCATCTCATTCCAAACCCACCACCCCCTCCAACTCGTGCCTTCAAATTTTATCGCTCGCAGGAAGCTGTAGCGTGTGGTGAAACGCGATAAGTGCAGCGGGAAGTCGCCACTAATTGGCTCTCGCGAATTATTAATCGGGCGAGACAGGAAATTGAAATTAATGCCTTGCGCTCCCTTACTGGAAAGCACAATGGAGACAATGCAGCCAGGGACATGTCTCCAGGTCCGGATTAAAGGGTTCGATCCGGGGGGGCTTTCAAAGCCCACCTGCTTTCCTTTTATTTTCTCACATACTCTCTGGAGGAAAACCCAATTTTTTAAGCTAATTATTAGCGGTTAATAGTGAAAAGCCTCGAGGGCGTATCAAGTTTCCGGTTTTGCAGATAACGGTTATAATTAGGTTCCTACAAAATCGATTTGCAGGTCGGATATCGACTGCTTCCTATAATGTTACTGCGATTGTAACATTTCAAAAAAAAATTAGCAGGTCTGTTTATTTTCGTGAAGATTTTTCGCAATCGGGGAGAGTCAGGGGTTGGGCGGGGAGGGGGAGCAAACCCGAGAAAACCTACCCTATTACTCGTACTAAAGGCCAAGAAAATGAACAGACAGTATAAAAACCAGGCTATATATCTCATGGTGTCTCAAGTGTGTGAAAAGACTCATTAGAATCTGAAATAATTCCTGTTTTTTCTGAAGGATTCGTACTGAAGCCTGCTGGTTTTGATATTGGCCTATACTGAGATGGTTTTTAAACCCATGACTGTCCCAGAATTTAGTGGACACGAACAGGAAATTGGACTTACCGTAACTCCAGCAGGTAGGAACCGGTCGATGCTGGCCACCGGGATGATGAAGCAGTCCTTGGTCAGAGTGGTCATCCCCTTCTCACTCTCCTTCTTGGTGGGCGAGTCCAGGGTCGGCCCTGGGGGCGAGGCCGGTTCTGGTTTGCCCTTTGTCCTTCCGGAAGGAGAGGTCGCGCCACTACCACCACCACCACCACCACCAATACCACCACCACCACCACCGACACTTCCCTCTGGAGGTTGTTGGTCCGCACTGAAACTCACCTGCTTCGTCTGTCTGGACACACCTCCTCCTCCGACCTCCCTCTCGTCCCCCCTGCCCCCTGACCTCTTCTGAGAGTCCTGTCTTCCAGGTCCCCACTTGATGACCGTGGACGTACCCTTCTTGTAGGAGGAGTAGTACCGGGCCATGTCCTCCTCCTGCTCCGTCTCGTACCCGCCCTTCCATTGCCCCATCAGGATGTGGGTCTGGTAGTGGTTGTGGTCGTCTAATGGCGATCGGACCACCTGCTGTCTCTGCCCGCCCCTCATCCCAGGAGCAGCCCCGGGGCCCATCATCAGCCCCCCGGATGACCCTCCTGTGTCGTACCCTCTCCTGGCCGACGAATGGTGGTGGTGGTGATGCCCTCCTCCGCCTCCGCCGCCTCCGAATCCTCCTCCGCTCCTTCCGCCAGATCCCATGGAGTCCTTCTCTGTTCGATGGAATTTGCCACCAAACATAAGATTCATTGTGGCGTCTGGTGGTGGTGTTGCTCAATCCCTGGAACCGCTGAACGTGCTGGCACACACTCACACACACACACATATAGTGGGACCTAGGCCCGCTCTCCCCCCGCTACCGGAGAGAGCAAAATAAGCTCTGAATCACTGCCAAAACCCGGCCCAACTCGGAAACGCGTGCGGATGATGATGTCGGCGTTTCCAACCAGAAATAAACAAAGACGAAACAAAAATGGGCGGGAAAATGTCGGTGACGTCAGTTACATGATGGCCGTTACGTTGCGGACGAACGATGACGTAGGAGGCGCACCAACACGTCAGAAGAACAGGAAGAAGAAAAAAGTGGAGGCCGCAAGTTCAGCTGAAGTTGTCCCAATTCTGTCGCGCCCGGCTCGAAATAGGCGGAGGAGACTCGCTGATGACAACAGCACCTGATGGGCCGGCGAAGGAGGTGTAACTCATGAAGGCCGTTGACCAACTGTATAACCACTCAACGACTCATGTTACGAAAAGCATGTCTAACTGCCGATTGTGAGATGGGCTGATACTGAATTTTACATCACGTCGCATCCGGATTAAATTTTTTTTAAATAGGCCTATTGCACTGGAAGATAAATCTTTGATAGGCCATCCTGCACATGATAATGCGGTCCCGATTACAGATTGAAGCCGAATTTATGCACTGTCTCCTGCTAGACAGGTCCTACTCTCTGCAATATAATTCACACTGTATCAAAGCAAGCCATCTGACAGACTCTCTCAGGTCGCTGCGTCACGTGACAACTTAATGAATCGCTCAAGTTCTCTCACTTGCAGGCGGTAGGCGGAAGTGACGCCAACGTTATATATAGTCCTCTGTTGCTATGGGAAAGTTTGATATTTTCACAACTATAGGGAGCCATAGTGTAATGAATAATTTTTTAAAAAATGCATTGAGGCTGCATGGTTTTATGACCTACCCTCGTATAATAATATCCTTGGAGGCATGCATCCCACCGTACACCTCTTTACATTTATTTATTTATATGTCTGTCTGCTTGTTGGCTATTTACGATTATTGACTTATTATTGATATTAAGTTATGAATAATTTGCAGGAAATTTGTGTGTCACTAAGTAGAACAGTGGGCGTGTTCGTACCTCCTTGTAATTAAGCCTGGTTCACATGCCATAATAGTGCAGTAAACTTCGGGTGCATTCAGATTTAATTGGATTTTGCTCCCTGGTACGTCCCCCCCCCCCCTACAGACAGCCATTTGTTTATGAGCACCACATGCTCTGATATTAAATATGCAAACCTTACAACACTTTGGGCTTGGTCAGGCCTTAAAACGGGTCAAGTATTTTTAGCTTGGGGTTGTTAAAACGCGTTGAAAGTTTTATCGGAGTGAGGAACACGTGTGGCAACTCAGCCTTAGCCCGGCAGTCATGAAATCAAAAGAAATTGTGCAAAAATAGAATTGCTTACAGATTTTCCGCCAGAAAATGCAGCTAGCGTAAAATTTTTAGATACATGTCTCACCGCAAATATAGCTCCAGTTTTTTGCTATTTTTGTCCACTGACCGCATCACAATCGGCAGCAGCTAAGTGCAAAGAGTGTCTGCTGAAGTAAATAAGCCACGACATAAATATGCAACATGTACTTCATGAGTTATGCACCGGTGAAATCAACGCACTTTAGTGTACAATTGATATCACCTTACTTTCCGATACGTGCAGATCATGCTGACTGCATTGCATGCAAGAATTTTGACAACGACGTCGTGTACAACGTGTAATGCTGGGTTCACACGAGACTAGTTTGGTCGTTTGGTCGTTGTGGTTGGCATCAACCAATCAGCACTGGTCGTTCACGTGCATGATATGACGTGGCATGCTCTTATTGGTCACATAATGGCTCGCCAATCAGCGTGACACGTGAATGACGTGGCACGCGCTGATTGGTGAGCCACGCAATCACCAATCAGAGAATTCCCAGCTCTGATTGGTTGATCCCAACCACAACGACCTAACGACCCAACAACGTCGTGTGAACCAGCAGAAGCGCATAGAAGATAGAAGGAAGAACAACATCAAAGACATCAAGAAAATCCGGCGAATGCGTGCGTGTGTATGTGCGTTGTCGCGTGAACGCATTTTCTTTCAGCTAAGAAAATAAAAAGAGGGGGGAAAAAATCACACCGAGATTTTTTTTGTAACTAGAGCTCAGTGGGAAGTCTCAAGTCCATTAAAAGTAATTGGATTTTTCTGCTCGCTTCTCTCTTTTTTTTGTTGCTGTTAAATTGTCTAGATATCCGGTTTCTCGCGGGTGTTTTTTTGTTTTTTTTATTCGACGCTATATATTCAGCTGATTATTGTGGAGACTCACTGTGACGGTATTCTGGATTCCTTCTGGATGGAACAAGTTGGCCGTCTCCAGTCTTGATTTTTCTGACCATTTGCCAGGCAAAAGGGTAAGAAAAAAATAGGTAGAAAATATTTTAAACAAAGGAAAGGACATCACCCCAGGTACAGCCACGATAAAAAATGGCCGCGCAACACGATTCAAGGCCTGTAATTGCATGGGGCCATGCACGGCGGTTCCAGGTAGACCTTCCTGCGCGTGTCAGAGGTCAATTAATAAAATGTCACCCCGCTGTAAACTGGAAGGAGCTATTTCAAATAGACTAGATAATGGAGTTGGACGTGTTTAATTATCTGATGCCACTTTGGTGCCACGTTAATGCTAATGGTATATTGCATTTTGCAATGTAAGTTGATAGAGTGTACCAGGTTAGTTTCAGACTGTTATGAACCTAAAATAACCGTTGCGGTATAGGACAGTTATCCCGTTTTGAAACAGGGTCACAGGCCTATTTTTGTTGCTAATATCCCGTTATGCACGGCCTATGTACGTATAGCAATATTATTTTGACTCCAACTTTCAGAGAAGTTGTCTAACTTAAGCTCGCTCAGTGCACTGTCTTGTTCTAATTACTTCATACAATTGTGACGCCAGGTTCTACATTCTTTACACTATGTGACATTAATGATGCATGACTTTACAATAACAATATGTGACATTACACAATTTTCCAGTATCCTTGAGTGATTCTTACTTTAGAAAAAAAAAACTCCAAGTCATGTGGATGTCAGAGCCCGGTTTACTGTAACTGAAATCTTAATAGTTCCAGCTGGCATCGTGTGGTGGATATCAATTCGTTATGTAAGGATAGGCAGGATTGGCGACATAACTGCGGATTTTTAGTTTTACTGCATTGCTGAGGTCGTGTCCTCTGCAGGTGCGGACCTCTGCATTGTAGCAAACTATATGGGGTCAAGGGGAAAAGGTTCTTTTGTTTATAAAAAAATGGTTGTTTCACATTGCAGAATTTCGGAACTAGGGTGAAACTGGACCCCAACATTGTCGAGGGAAGGGGGATTAATTACCAAGCTTAATTTTTGTGCGTTTCAGATTCAAGAGAATTTAATTAACCCGGGGATTTAAGCCGCGTTTTTTTCTCTAAATTGCACGCCATTAAAAAAAAAAAAGTTGGCTCGAGTGACTGAAAACGAATTGGATTTTGCGCCCGGATTTAATAGAACTTTTAAAGAAATGTTCTGACTGTGAGTCGATTTTAAAATTAGTAATTTTTAAATATTATGCCAGATGTGCAGTATATGTGTGCATGTCATACTTTCTCTTAAAAACAAAACACCATATTACAATATTTTTATCGTTATTTTTACTCCAAATATAATATCAAATTTTGAAACCTCACAGGTTCCTCCATTCATCTGGAATCAGTTTGTTCAAATGTTCAGAAATAATTAATCGATAATAATTGATTGCGTCAGTTAATATTTTTGCTACGCCCACACCTTGTAAGGTGACATAATCACTCAGTTATTGATTAATAGCATGTGGATTTGCATTAAATTAGCTATACTGCTGCAGAAACATTAATTCAACGGCTTCAAACACTAATGAAACCTTGCAGGTAATATTTAAGCAAAAAAAAGTGAAAAACTGAGCTGAATATGACCCAAATGTACACATTACTGGCTGTTATCTGTCAACATCTGCTGTCTACTGTGCATATTAAAAGCCATATCGCATTTTCTCCTGATTAATATTTTTGACGAATATTCTGGCAGCTGCACCTGACAACTTCGCACTCAACCCTTTTCCGATAACGACTTATGGCTATATTGCGCATTAAGTGCCGAGCACCCATCTGAACCATTCCTGCCTCCCTATGGAGCCCTTATATCACGCCGTAATAAATCCGTATAACCTTAACGGATATACGACATCGGGTCTGGCTCCATGACTCGAATGCGAAAGATGCGACACTATTTCGGAAGCAAATCGATCGAGAATAAGGCCCAGAGTGATCCTTATGTTGTTGTTGATTTTTTTGTTTTGTTTCAGTGCTGGTAATAAGGCGGTAGATGTGATTACTCAGATTAAGGCTCGCCAAATCCGATCTCTTGAGTGTCTGATTTAGGAAATCGGCGGTTTGGTGTAATCGGAAAGTTTGGAAATCGAATATCCGTAGTGGGAGGGTTTCTTGGTAAACCTCTCCGGAGGTTCTAGTGGATATCTTTGCGGGGAATTGGGGGGGATTCCCCTTCCTGCTTCTGAGGCCGTTGGGATTGGCTGTCGACACGACTCAAGATCGAATAAGAATGAATGAGCCTGGAAAAAGGAGGAGATGGCGTGTCGAGACTGTCCGGGATCAATTTGGCGAGCTTGTTAAAGAGTAATTTATTGTCACCTGGGTGACATACTATCGACTAACATCCGGCCCTTCATCGCGTAAAAAAAATTGTTATTGGCTACAACCGAATAATTGGTTAGTTAAGCTCATTTTGTTGTCATGCGTTTCACCTTCGGGTGTAAAAATAAAAGGGCTGACATTGGTTGAACCGAAATGGTGACCGCAATATTTTTCCTGTTAGGATATAACAGCAAATCCCATTTTGGGGCGAGCTCATTTGACTAATTGATTGCATTAAAATGTGGCAGGCCACAACATTGCCCACGAAAACTGATGGAGTGAGAGATTGTTAAGACTGTGGCCAAGCCCCTAGGGCTAACAACTTAGGGCTTTGGCCAGTTGTCATTAGTATCGCCCTTGCAAGTATCGACTTGTGCAACACTCCTCATTATATGTGGGCTGATTACACCAAATTCAGAAAGCTGACTAACGATTTTCCCTATATATAGATATGCCGTCTAGACAACAAAATAAATATTGGAATATACTGTACAGCCCACACCAAGTTATATCCAGCTGTTATAAGTGGTTTCAGTACATAAGTGAATGCCCTGTACTTGCAAAATATAGGTCATATAACACAATGAACATTCACATAGCTAGCATATTTGACCAAGGGAAGTAGCCTACACCTGATAGAGCCTACTATATTTTCCTGGAACAAGCATTTTATCTATTTATCTATTTATTTACTTGTTTATTTTGCATCTTTTCGATGGTTCGCAAGGAAATTCCCCAACAAGTCTGCAGCTCTAAGTATCATCCACACTATTTCTTATGGAGCAAGTATCACTCTTGTATCTTCACACTATTTCTTATGGAGCAAGTATCACTCTTGTATCTTCACACTATTTCTTCCGGAACGAGTATCATTCTTGTAAGTATCGAGTAGCATTCTTGTAAGTATCGTCCACACTATTTCTTACGGAACGAGTATCATTCTGGTAAGTATCGAGTAGCATTCTTGTAAGTATCGTCCACACTATTTCTTACGGAACGAGTATCATTCTTGTAAGTATCGAGTAGCACTCTTGTAAGTATCGTCCACGCTATTTCCTATGGAATAAGTATCACTCTGGCAAGTATATAGCTTTCACTAATTTGATCTAAACGAGTCTCGCCAGTGCAATTAACGCCTCGGCCGGACAGGCATCGCACCCGAGAGAATCACTGAAACGTTTCGAGCTCAGCATTGTCATCGTCACTCGCAAAGTAAATCTTCGGGAACAAATAGAGAACGAGTATCATTTTCCGGAAGTAGTCCTTTGATAATATCGCCCCTCCCTCTGGAGAAAAGGGAAGAGGAGAGAAAATTAAAGCGGTAACCTGGCTCCTTCTAAAAGCTCCCGAGTGTCAACTTCACATTGTTTGTTTATTTTGGGAGAAAGATTGGCTCCCCTCTTTGTTTACCCAATTCTTCACGTGGTTCGGGCGGCGAAGTAGCTGTTGATCTATCAATAGCTCTCTATTCCGATCTTTTCTTGGATCTTTGATCCCAATTTTAACTCGAGACCTAATACAGCGGGGTGGACCACCATTTTTTTTCTTCTTCTCCAACAGCAAACCAATCTTCTATCGCCTACCTCATTTCCTCAGAGTGGTATACCGGTACGTAATTCAGACGTAATGGTTCTCATAAAACCGGACCGTATATTCATTCCGGTGGCTTCCGCTTCCTGATCGAAACCAACCCAAAATAGAGGAAGAGCATCGGATTTTTTTCTCTCCACTCTCCCCTCCCCCCCTCCAATAAGGATCGATATGGAGTGACCCGTTACAAATGCTTTTACAAGCTGGGCATTTAATGGAAAGTAACGTTTGTTGAAAGTTGTTAATGTCATTTTTGAAGGTTCTGTCCTTTTTCCGGATTGGAAGAAAAAAAATTTAAATGCTATACAGCGGGATTCTTTTTTTTAAAAAGAGTGAAAAAGTGGAGAAGCAGTAGGGTCTGTACCGGTACTTATTCCTCCTTAGGGAGTCGTAAATTAAGTAGGAGAAATGTTATTTTATTTACTGGTACAGACCGATTGTGCAAGCGATATACGAGGCTATTTTGCTTGAATGGCCATATTTGTTTCAAGCAAGTGTCCAAATATTGCAGCAAGCCAACGTTATATAAAATATGTGATATTGAGATATCTCATGGGACATAACTCAGAGACATTTTATAACAAAACACTGGGTTTTAAACTGGATGAAGTCAGTTAAGACCATGTTTTTGTGAGCTATTATTTCTGCTGTTAATTTTTAGGGTTTGAATATATATTATCTGCTAATATTAGCATCTTCATAATACTAGTATCTTCTGTGGTGAACACCTTTATACTACGGTAATATTTATTAAAGTATAAAGGAGTTCACCACAAGTCTAACTTTCAAACAATGAACTATTAATCTAGATGAAATTAATATTAAGACCTGAATAGTCAGCTAATAATTTAGACATACCTAAAATCAACTTTGAAAATAATCAGCTTATTCCATCCCTGAAATTCACCTCAATTGAAGTCATGAAATCAAGATTTCATTGTCTAATCAGGACCTTCTTCTGATTGGTTCAATTCTTACAATAATTCATAATATTAGTATGGCTCAACTAATCCCATCAAGTTAAAACGTCCAATGTAAAGTTTCAGAGAACTTATCTGAATTATGTCCATGGTGACGAAGTGCTCGCAGAATAAGCATAGTGACTTAAGCCCACCGTGAAAGTGACACTGAACACTAAAAACACCATTTACACATCCACACCACAACCATGCTCTCTAAACACTGAAATACAACATATGAGTAACAACACCGTATAACTGGAAGAAACAAGTACCACAGACCAAAAAAAAAAAAAATCAGGACAAGAAATCAATACGGTCGTGTAGAAGCAACGAATTAATACTTGATTACACAGCCTTTTTCGTGTGGCACGCCACACGTGATTACACGTCCAATGAGATAATCGTCCCAAGGCATACCTTTGGGTATCTTGATTTTCATCTCTTTGGTCCAGTCTTGGTAGTAGAAAGGACCTGGAGTGGACCTGGAGTGGCGTAGCTTGGCCGGAGGGGCCTCCCAAACAGCCCCCTGCTCTTCCTCCATCATGGTTTCACACCTGGGAGAAATCACACGCTACTCATTTCAGGAGGGTCAAAGGTCACTAATTTGGGGGGGGGGGGGGGGGG